>QNTS01004170.1:35797-56728 GCA_003317085.1 Hucho hucho | reverse complement strand
TGCACATATATGATCATAATTAATTCAACTAATGTCATTTGTTATGACATATGTACCCCATACAGTGACCTACTCTTAGATACGCTAGCTAGAATGATTAGCTACAGCCACAGTAGCCAGTTGTTTGACTTCTGCTCTCTTTACAGCGTCATGTTGCGTTTGCCATCCGTTAGCCGCGCGCTAGCAGGGGCAGCCAAGGGCAGCCTGGCCCCCTCCAACAATGGTAAAGACCATGTGTGCACCCTCAAGCTACTTGGCTACATGAATGCATGTTGTGTTTTGAAGTGAACACTCACAATTTCTCCCTAGGGTTTCTGATTGCTTTGAAGTGTAATCTGTATCTGTGTTTGTCTTTGCAGTCCGTACCTCAGCGAGAGCTGCCAGTAACATGGTGGAGGTGTTTGTTGATGGGAAACCAGTGGAGGTGCTGCCTGGAACCACCATACTGCAGGTAACCTTTGACCTCACCCTGACCCCAATCCCCCTGTAGGGTTAAACACTAGGCCTGGTGACAAATTGTGGCTGTGTATTTTATCGTGACTGACTCATTGTATCTGTGTGTGTTTAGGCCTGTGAGAAGATGGGGGTGCAGATTCCTCGGTTCTGCTACCACGAGCGCCTGTCCGTGGCTGGGAACTGCAGAATGTGTCTGGTGGAGATCGAGAAAGCCCCAAAGCTGGCGGCGGCGTGCGCCATGCCAGTGATGAAAGGCTGGAACATCCTGACCAACTCAGAGAAGACCCGCAAGGCCAGAGAGGGAGTGATGGAGTTCCTGTTGGCTAACCACCCTCTGGACTGCCCCATCTGTGACCAGGGAGGAGAGTGTGACCTTCAGGTAAACACACACTCTGGATGTTTAAATGTGCGCACCCACACACACACACACACACTGACTGTTGTGTTTTTGGATTTGGTTTGTGTCTCAGGACCAGTCCATGCAGTTTGGTTCAGACCGCAGTCGTTTCTCTGAGGACAAGCGGGCTGTGGAGGATAAGAACATTGGACCACTCATCAAAACCATCATGACCCGCTGCATCCAGTGCACACGCTGCATCCGGTGAGTACAATGCTCAGTGTGTCCCTCTCAGCCACCGTACTACTCTTTCTCCGCATTGTTTGTCCTTCTAATCCATCATACTTCTCTTGCTTCATTTTGTTTGTCCCTCTCAGCCACCATACTCCTCACTCTCTCTCCCTTCGCTTTGTATGTCCTTGTCGGCCATCCAATTCCTCTGTCTCTCTCTGCTCTGAGTGTCCTTCTCAGCCACCATACCCCTATCTCCACACTGTATACATTCTAATGCTAGGCCTTAGTGCCCCAATGCCAGTTTTGCCAGTGAGATTTCTGGCCATGGGGTGCTATTAATTCAGTTGATTTGATTGTTAGCTTTTTCTCCCTATGCCAGTTTTGCCAGTGAGATTGCAGGTGTAGAGGACCTGGGTACCACAGGCAGAGGGAACAATATGCAGGTGGGGACGTATGTGGAGAAGATGTTCATGTCCGAGATGTCAGGAAACGTCATCGACATCTGTCCCGTAGGAGCCCTTACTTCCAAACCATACGCCTTCACCTCACGACCCTGGGAGACCAGGTACTGTGTGTGTGTGTGCGTGTGTTAATATATAATATATACACTAGATCTAGTACAGTTGAAGTCGGAATTTTACATACACTTAGGTTGGAGTCATTAAAACTCGTTTTCCAACCACTCCACAAATGTCTTATTAACAAACTATAGTTTTGGCAAGTCTGTTAGGACATCTACTTTGTGCATGACACAAGTAATTTTTCCAACAATTGTTTACAGGCAGATTATTTCACTTATAATTCACTGTATCACAATTCCAGTGAGTCAGAAGTTTACTAAGTTGACTGTGCCTTTAAACAACTTGGAAAATTCCACAAAATGATGTCATGGCTTTAGAAGCTTCTGATAGGCAAATTGACATCATTTGAGTCAATTGGAGGTGTACCTGTGGATGTATTTCAAGGCCTACCTTCAAACTCGGTGCCTCTTTGTCTGACATCATGGGAAAATCTAAAGAAAGAAGCCAAGACCTCAGAAAAAAATTGTAGACCTCCACAAGTCTTGTTCATCCTTGGGAGCAATTTCCAAACACCTGAAGGTACCACGCAGCTGTCATACCGCTCAGGAAGGAGACACGTACTTTGGTGCGAAAAGTGAAAATCAATCCCAGTACAACAGCAAAGGACCTTGTGAGGATGCTGGAGGAAACAGGTACAAAGTATCTATATCCACAGTAAAACAAGTCCTATATCGACATAACCTGAAAAGCCGCTCAGCAAGGAAGAAGCAACTGCTCCAAAACCGCCATAAAAAAGCCAGACTACGGTTTGCAACTGCACATGGGGACAACGATTGTACTTTTTGGAGAAATGTCCTCTGGTCTGATGAAACAAAAAAATTACTGTTTGGCCATAATGACCATCGTTATGTTTGGAGGAAAAAAGGGGAGGCTTGCAAGCCGAAGAACACCATCCCAACCTTGAAGCACGGGGGTGGCAGCATCATGTTGTGGGGGTACTTTGCTGCAGGAGGGACTGGTGCACTTCACAAAATAGATGGCATCATGAGGTGGGGAAAATATGTGGATATATTGAAGCAACATCTCAAGACATCAGTCAGGAAGTTAAAGCTTGGTCGCAAATGGACAATGACCCCAAGCATACTTCCAAAGTTGTGGCAAAATGGCTTAAGGACAACAAAGTCAAGGTATTGGAGTGGCCATCACAAAGCCCTGACCTCAATCCCATAGAAAATGTGTGGGCAGAATTGAAAAGGTGTGTGCAAGCAAGGAGGCCTACAAACCTGACTCAGTTACACCAGCTCTGTCAGGAGAATGGGCCACAATTCACCCAACTTATTGTGGGAAGCTTGTGGAAGGCTACCTGAAATGTTTGACCCAAGTTTAACAATTTAAAGGCAATGCTACCAAATACTAATTGAGTGTATGTAAACTTCTAACCCATTGGGAATGTGATGAATGAAATAAAAAACAAAATAAATAATTCTCTCTACACTTATTCTGACATTTCACATTCTTAAAATAAAGTGGTGATCCTAACTGACCTAAGACAGGGAATTTTTACTAGGATTAAATGTCAGGAATTGTGAAAAACTGAGTTGAAATGTATTTGGCTAAGGTGTATGTAAACTTCCGACTTCAACTGTATATAGACACGATAGAGGTGTAGGCAGTACCGTTGGTGTGTGTGTGTGTGTGTGTAACCTTGCTGTGTGTTTGCAGAAAGACTGAGTCTATAGATGTGTTGGATGCAGTAGGCAGTAACATCATTGTGAGTACGCGTGGTGGAGAGGTGATGAGGGTTCTGCCCCGCCTGAACGAAGACATAAACGAGGAGTGGATCTCAGACAAGACCAGGTGAGACACAGAACCTGCCCACACCTGGCCCTAACCACACCCCTTACCTGTCTATCGCCCTGCAAACAGCTGGGACTTCAATCAATATATGTATATAATGTTTGTGTTCATACAGTGTCTACTGTGTGTGTGTGTGTTTGTAGATTTGCGTATGACGGTCTGAAGCGCCAGAGGCTGACCCAGCCTATGGTGAAGGATGCGTCAGGACAGCTGGTCCCCACATCCTGGGAAGACGTACTCACACGCGTGGCCGGAGCAGTAAGTCACTGATGTGTCTGTCACTGATGTGTGTGTCACTCAACCGACATGTTGGACACTGTAGGCAATGACATTGTTTGCTGTCTGTCTGTAGGAAGATCTGAAGTGGTGTCTGTAATGTTTATGTCTGTATAAAAAGTTAGTATGTACAGTGCATTCCGAAAGTATTCAGACTCCTTTACTTTTTCCACATTTTGTTACATTTCAGCCTTATTCTAAAGTTGATTAAATCGTCCCCCCCCCCCCTAAAATCTACACTCAATACCCCATAATGACAAAGCAAAAGCAGTTTTTTAGAAATGTTTGCAAATGTATTAAAAACAAACATATCACATTTGCATAAGTATTCAGACCCTTTACTCAGTTCTTTGTTGACGCTACAAGCTTGGCACACCTGTATTTGGGAAGTTTCTCCCATTCTTCTCTGCAGATCCTCTCATGCTCTTGTCAGGTTGGATGGGGAGTATCGCTGCACAGCTATTTTCAGGTCTACAGAGATGTTCGATTGGGTTCAAGTCCAGGCTCTAGCTGGGCCACTCAAGGACATTGAGAGACTTGTCCCGAAGCCACTCCTGCATTGTCTTGGCTGTGTGCTTAGGATTGTTGTCCTATTGGAAGGTGAACCTTTGCCCCAGTCTGAGGTCCTGAGCACTTTGGAGCAGGTTTTCATCAAGGATCTCTCTGTACTTTGCTCTGTTCATCTCTATCCAGGCTAAAGAGTTCAATATTGGTTTTATCAGACCAGAGAATCTTGATTCTCATGGTCTGAGAGTCTTTAGGTGCCTTTTGGCAAACTCTAAGCGGGCTGTCATGTGCCTTTTACTGAGGAGTGGCTTCTGTCTGGGTACTCTACCATAAAGGCCTGATTGGTGGAGTGCTGCAGAGATTGTTGTACTTCTGGAAGTTTCTCCCATCTCCACAGAGGAACTCTGGAGCTCTGTCAGAGTGACCATCGGGTTCTTGGCCACCTCCCTGACTAAGGCCCTTCTCCCCCGATTGCTCGGTTTGGCCGGGCGGCCAGCTCTAGGAAGAGTCTTGGTGGTTCCAATCAAGTTGTAGAAACATCTTAACAGGAAACAGGATGCACCTGAGCTCAATAGCAAAGGGTCTGAATACTTATGTAAATAAGGTATTTCTGTTTTAGTTTTGAATACATATGTTAATAAGGTATTTCTGTTTTAGTTTTTTAAAATAAATTTAATAACATTTCTATAAACCTGTTTTCGCTTTGTCATTATGGGGTATTGTGATGTCATTATGGGGTATTGTGATGTCATTATGGGGTATTGTGTGTAGATTGATGAGGAAATACATTAATTTAATCCAGTTTAGAATGAGGCAGTAACGTAACAAAATGAAGGGGTCTGAACACTTTCCGAATGCACTGTATGTATGTTTAGGTATCATGTGTGTAATGTGTGTGTGTGTGTGTGTGTGTGTGTGTGTGTGTGTGTATAGTTGCAGGGAGCCCAGGGCAGTGACGTGGCAGCCATAGCTGGAGGCATGGTGGATGCAGAGGCTCTGGTGTCTCTGAAGGACCTTCTCAACAGACTGAACAGTGACTACCTCTGTACTGAGGAGGTCTTCCCTGATGCTGGGGCTGGGTGAGTCAGGGTGGGGGTACTCCCTGCCACTGGGGCTGGTTAAATCAGGGAGCGGGCGAAGTCAGTGGGGGGAGGGGAAGAATAAGGGTGTGGGAGTAAGGGGTGAGTAGTGGGGGAGAGAAGGGGAAGGAGTTTGTTGGAGTGAGTGTTGTATGTTGTGTCATGGTTAGATTATGGTTGGTTATGGTACATTAATAATAGTTTGTCTTATGGTAAGTAATAGGTTGTATTATGGTTAGTAATGGTATGTTAATGAAAGGTTGGCTCGTGGTTAGTAAAAGGTTGTATTGTGGTTTGTGTAGCTCTGACCTGCGTTCCAACTACCTGCTGAACTCTCGGATCAGTGGCATTGAGGAAGCTGACCTGCTGCTACTTATAGGAACCAACCCTCGCTACGAGGCCCCACTCTTCAATGCCCGCGTCCGCAAGAGGTACACACACACACACACACACACACACACACACACACATCTAAATGCACTCAAACACACACACACCTAAACATGGGCCACACACACACACACACACACACACGCCAATCCTTGCTGTGAGGTCCCGCTTTCTTCAACAGATGTATCCAAAAGTGCAACCTGCACAAACACACGAATTAATGTCTGCAGCGCACACACACACCAACTTACAGTAAGAAGCCCCCCTCACCATCTCCCCCTCCCCCCTCAGCTGGTTGCATAATGAGTTGAAGGTGTCTGTGGTGGGGAGCAGTGTGGATCTGAGTTACACTTACGACCACCTGGGAGAGTCCACTCAGGTGCTGCAGGACATCGCTAACGGAACACACCCCTTCTGCCAGGTAACCACGGCCACCACAGCCCGGGAAGGGATTGGCGGGATTGGTCATTCTGCATGACAGAGAACAACATTGTTACAGAGAGGAATGACATGAATAGACCTGACATGATTGATCATTCTGCATGACAGAGAAGCATGTGTGTTCTAGAATCTAGTCAATGTATTTCCATCTGCGTTCCATAATGGGGTGTACTACTGGACGTGGTCCAGCTCTGTGGTTATGCAATGCCCTAACCTTTCCCGGTCCCTCTCTCTCCTCCTCCAGGTGCTGGCGCAGGCCAAGCGGCCGGTAGTGGTGGTGGGCAGTGCCTCTCTTCAGAGGGAGGATGGAGGAGCCATCTTGAGCTCTGTGCAAACCATCGCCCAGAATGCACGGGCCAGCAGCGGAGTGGAAGAGGGCTGGAAGGTCCTCAACGTGCTGCACAGGTTAGCATGCTATAGCTATCTCTGGGCTAACTTCTAGTAGCATTTAGCATCCAGCTATTACTAGCATTTAGTATTTAGCTAATATTAGCATTTAGCATCTAGCTTTTACTAGCATTTAGCATACAGTTAACAACTTAGTCTATCCCTACTAGCATCCAATCATCTGTGTGTGTGTGTCTACTAGCATCCAATCATCTGTTTGTCTATCTGCAGGGTAGCCAGTCAGGTGGCAGCCCTGGACCTGGGCTACAAGGCGGGGGTGGAGTCTATCCGTAAAGCCCCGCCCAAGGTTTTGTTCCTGCTAGGAGCTGACGGAGAATGCATCACCAGACAGGACCTGCCTAAAGACTGCATGATAATCTACCAGGGTACACATCTATCTATCTATCTAGCAATACACACATACACACACACACACACAGGACAACATTTATCAGGGTAGAACACCCAGTGCACTTCCCATGACACACACACACAGGATAGCATTTATCAGGGTAGAACACCCAGTGCACTTCCCATGACACACACACACACACACACTTGTCATGCTATATACAGCATATGTATGGTACATGTGTGTATGGTTGCCAGGTCACCATGGAGACGTGGGTGCCACCATGGCTGACGTCATCTTGCCCGGCGCGGCGTACACTGAGAAGAACGGAACATACGTCAACACAGAAGGTAGGAGTCAACAGACCCGCGTGGCCGTCACCGCGCCCGGCATGGCCAGGGAGGACTGGAAGATCATCAGAGCCATCTCCGAGGTACACACACACACACACACCCATACCGTATACATTTCTTGAAGACGCTGTGTGTGTGTGTGTGTGTGTGTGTGTGTGGTTGTACATGTAATGTGTGTTATATGTAACTGTGTGTGTTGCAGCTGGCGGGGCTGACTCTGCCCTATGACTCTGTGGATGAGGTGAGGGGTCGGCTGGCCGAGGTTTCTCCTAACCTGGTCCGCTACGACGACGTTGAGGAAGCCAACTACTTTAAACAGGCCAACCAACTCTCACAGGTAACCCTTAACCTTTTACCCCTAACCTCAAACTCTCACAGGTCAGAGCATAACCTTTAACATTCCACCCCTTAACTGACTTTTCTTTACCATCAACTGTCATGAAATCATAAATGGAGACTGTGGTCTTTGACACTGAAATTGAGAGCATACTCAACTGTCCTTTATCTCTCTCTCTCGATCTCTGTGTGCCTCTGTCTGTTTCTGTGTGTCTCTTCTGTCTCTCTCTCTTTCTCTCTGTCTGTCTGTCTCTCTCAGGCTGTGAATCAGACTCTTCTAGCAAATCCTCTCATCTCTCCTCAGCTGACAGCTAAAGACTTCTATATGACAGGTATGTATAATGTACCATAGCACAACTGTGAATGTGTTTGTCAGACTGATGAGAGGGTGGAATGCACATGGATAACTGGTGGGATCCTTTCATCACAGGAAATTAGTGTGAGTGTGTGTAACATTTCTCTCTCTCTCCTATAGATCCCATTAGCAGAGCGTCTCAGACCATGGCCAAGTGTGTGAAAGCCATTACAGAGGGAGCTGACTCCATCGATGAACCATCCATCTGCTGAACTCATACGTACACACTCAGACAGCCAAAACGCACACACACAGTGATGACGCTCTCCTTTATTTAAGATGTTTTTTGCTGATTGCTGTAAAGATGTTCGAGGGAAGAGGCTTTGTTAAAGAAAGCTGAAAATGAAACTTCTCTGATTATGAATAAAATCTTATCCTGTAGCACTCTGTCCTTGTGCGCGTCTCTCTCACCTTGCCCTCATGAGGTCATCTCCAACGCCACTGTTTGTCCACACATTATAACAGTTTTCTGTCTTGTTTCTACTTTGTGGAGTTGAAGCGTTGTAGCCAACACAGTGACGTCAGCAGAGATGTTCTGTTCTAAACCCTTCAGACATCAATTTCATTCAGACTCCTGTCTTGAACTTCCCTAAGACGCATTTCAGGGTGTGGAGAGCTAATGCCAGGACAGGTCAAATGTCCTCCTGTAGTGCCAGACGTGTGGGGAACGGTATCGTAGGTGCCTGCTGTTATGTTCTCTCCCCAGGGGTGATAATAGACGGGGCTGGCGACCGGCGAGAGGAGTCTGTTCACGTGGCGCAGATTGCGATGTGTGTGCTGGGGCTCACTGTGCTGTTCAGTGTGTTCTGCCTGGGCTTTGACCTCATCACAAGGACCAAGAGCGTGGTCACCTTGCTGACCTCCAAAGATGCCGAGGTGGAGGTGTACTACGGTAGTGCTGGACCCAACAGAGTAGAAGACAGAGATAAGCTGTGGAGGAGAGAGGAGGAGACAGAATCTGTGGAGAGAGTAGGAGACAGAGAGAGAAGTTGTGGAGGAGAGATAGGGAGACAGATTGTGGGAGTCAGAACTAGTGGGAGACAGAGCGAGATTAGCTGTGGAGGAGAGAGTGGGAGACGGAGAGAGTGGGAGACAGAGAGAAGCTGTGGAGATCGTAGGAGACCGAGATAATTTGCGTAGGACTGCGTGGGAGACCTAGAGAAGCTGTGGAGGAGAGCATGGAGTGTCTGGATGGGGACTGACTGAGATGCAGAGGTGTGCTAGAACAGCACTGGACCCATCAGAGTGGGAGAGAGAGTGGAGCGTCTTTGGTCGTGGACTGACTGAGCCCAAACTGCCTACACCACCAATGTAGATTAAAACTATATTCTGGGATGTATGGACTGTTGCATTTGCACTATGGACTATTTCTGGACGATACTATATCCATTACACTGTATTGCTGTCTATTGTACTGTATTGTACTGTTGTTTGTGTTTATTAGTGTATGTTAATCCTGCCAGCAACAACAGCCCCTCTGGAATGAATAAAGTTAACTGAATTGAATCACAGCACCTTTGTTCATTTCCTACCTTATGTGTGTGTCCAGGAGTTGTTCCCTATGTGTGTATTTTGGAGTTGTTCCCTATGTGTGTATCCAGGAGTTGTTCCCTATGTGTGTGTCCAGGAGTTGTTCCCTTTGTGTGTATCCAGGAGTTGTTCCCTATGTGTGTATCCAGGAGTTGTTCCCTATGTGTGTGTCCAGGAGTTGTTCCCTATGTGTGTGTCCAGGAGTTGTTCCCTATGTGTGTTTCCAGGGGTTGTTCCCTATGTGTGTCCAGGAGTTGTTGGCGTGTTGTGAGGAGAATAAAGGTGAGATCAAGAAAGGAATGGACGTCCTTCTGAGGGCCTGTGTGTGTGTGTGTGACATCGTTTCAGATTTGAGAAAAGATACAGAGGACAGGTGAGAGCTTCTTTACTGTTCAGTAGTACAGACATCAGTGTGGGAAGGATAGACAGTCAAAGCGTAATTCAGTGGTTCAGTGAGAATAACAGTCAAATGCACAGGTACCCTGCATTGAACATACCTCTACAGGTTATATATTAGACTTACAATAAACTATAGATTTATAATGTGTGAGCCTCATTTTATATTTTAAACGTTCTCTTTATACCACTCATTTGGCACAAATACCTCTTTAGGCTAGAAATATATATTTATATATCACAATACACAGTACATTAAAGGTATCCTGACTTTGTAGAAAGCTGGGACTCAACACTGCATCAGCCTGGGACTTGGCCAAGAAGAGGACAGCGTGGAGAACCAGATGACAAGGAGCTAGTGATGCTGAATTTAGTACTTGACACATTGTCTCATAGTATCACATCACGTTCTACTGCTTCTTTTGAGATGTACACATACACATGGGAAAGATTGTGGGTAAGGTCAGGGGTTGTGGGTCAGAGCAGGGGGTTGTGGGTCAGGTCAGGTAGAACAGGGGGTCGTGGGTCAGGTCAGGTAGAACAAGGGGTTGTGGGTCAGGTCAGGTAGAACAGGGGGTTGTGGGTAAGGTCAGGTAGAACAGAGGGTTGTGGGTAAGGTCAGGTAGAACAGGGGGTTGTGGGTAAGGTCAGGTAGAACAGAGGGTTGTGGGTAAGGTCAGGTGAGGCTCCAGATGATGGTGATCACCGCTACAATGCCATTTAGGACTGCCACACTGTAGCCCATGTGGAAGGAGTGACCTGTCACCTGCCTGAGACACACACAATTAGACATCAAGGGTTGCAACACATATCGACAGATTGGGACTGTAAGGTTCTATCTGCAAAAAGATGATTAATTGGCTTTAAAGTTCGGAACCCTCATTGGTTTGAATGGTGTCAACTACTTTTATCTTGTATTCTTTTGAACTGAACATGAATTGAGGTATTTAGACTACTGTATAGGTAGAGAACATTGAACAGAACAAGGCTGTCAATAACTACATGTTGACTAAAATACAGATAGAACCTTATAGTCCCAAGCTCTCTATATGGCATCATTCACTTTACACACGTGTGAGATGGAACAAGAGGAGTCAGGAAAAGGACAAGAGAATTAGGCTAGGGCCAGTGGAAGAGTTAGGGAATGTAGGTTAGTCAGTGGAGGCTGCTGAGGGGAGGATGGCTCATAATAATGGCTGGAATGGAGTCAATGGAATGGTATCAACTACATGGAAACCACGTGTTTGATATGTCTGATACCATTCCATTGACTCCATTCCATTGACTCCATTATTATGAGCCGTCCTCCTCTCAGCAGCCTCCACTGAGGTTAGTGTACCAGTGTGCGCGTGTTACCGGAGGTGGGCAAGGGACAGGGGCGTTGGGGGGAACGTGCCAGGCTCAAAAGAGTCGAAGTACGTGATGGTCCATGTGAAGCTACAGCAGCAGACCCCTGCTAGCACGGACATCACCAGGACACTCCAGAACCCTACAGAGAGGGGGAGGAGAGAGACAGAGGGAGATGAGAGAGAGAGGGAGAGGGGAGAGAGAGGTGGGGCGGAGGGGAGGGAGAGAGAGAGGAACATGTTTTGTTAATTTTCTATTCTGGAGGCTTAGTCTGTATGAACTTTTGTGAACAGACCTTTACTTACCTAGGAGTCTAACCTCTGAGCCATCCTCTCCAATCACTCTCTCATTCCGCATCTCTGAAACACACACACACACACACACACACACACACACACACACACACACACACACACACACACACACACACACACACAACAAGCAGTATACAGAAGTGACAAGATGACATATTTACATAACAATTAACAAAAAGCAATATTATTCAGCTACTGTCCAAGAGGGTCTTCATCCGCGCATGCGCGACTATAATTCTGTAACTCTTGTATGACAGACGATGTACCTTTCAAGATGAGGTAAACAAAGGCGCAGAATACGGCAACGACCGACACCACCATCGCACAGCAGAGCATGGAGAAAATCCTTGCGGTCCACAGTCTTCGGTTGTCCCAAAAACTCTGGTCCGGTTTGACCGGACGCTGCCGGTGTTGTATGTCCATCTTGGTAACAGTCAAGTAATACCATTCAAAAACGTTTAAGTAGTTGTCAAAGCAAGCACACGCTAGATATCAACGTAGCGAAGTTAGTTACCTCTCCCAAACTGCCTTCCTTCAGTTACAGTGACACGCACGTTGTTAAAATAGAATTAGGATGTATTTTAATAGTATCACTGTCCTGTGTAAAGTTATTTCAACAAGTCCCCTTTTCGTAACTTTCTAAACTTCTGACAATGCTTTCAAAACATAGCTCCTTCCTCTTCCGTATCCGAAAACTAAACCCGCCCTAAAAACTTAAATCCAACCGAATAGCATTTCTTTCCCTGACGCAACCAACAAACATCTTGTCTATTGGTTTGAACACGTCTATTATCTTCTTTTCTCACCAGTGTTCAGTAGGGCACACCGTAGCTAAACGTTTTGCAACAGAAAATGGAACGAGCGCCCCTTATCTATATTTGACCTAGAGTGACGTTCAGTAGAGCGCAGTGTAGCTAAACAATTTGCAACATCATTATCAAACAATGTATCACATATTGAAAGAAAGTGTACCAAAACACGCTTCAGCCCAGCTTGAACAAAATGGACTCAGGTGCTCGACTGAGGGACATGCCTTACCCCAGGACACTTCAATGGGTGATTATCCACTAAAATAAACAGAAAGGAGTATTCTGTATATATCCCATATATTAGGCCAAATATAGATAGTGCAGAGGCAAACGTATATCTGTAGCAGAACTGTCCAGACCAGATTTTTTTAAATGACGTACACTTACCTGGTTAGACATGAAAACGTTTGAGAACACCTGTTAACTGGTTTACTGTTGATAAAATAGGCATCTTAACTCTGTCTATATGTTTTCATTTTTTTTAAATGACGTGCACCTCTGTCCGTTCACTTGAATCCTCCCATCTCTGCAATAATACAAATCTTATACAATGTATTAAGCTGACAAATATAACAGTGACCAATCTCTCAGGATTTGGCTTTGACTAGAGATAGTTAGAGAACGCAACATTGTATGTGTCCCATTATAGTGTTGCCTATGCTAAAAACAGGCTTTTGGGAACTAGAGTCCTCTATCTATCTCTATGTTTGACTTTTACTATGTGTTTCTGGCCTCTTGTGGCAGCCTCAATCAGTGATGACTTTTCATGATTAACATTTAACTTAATGTAATACAGAAACACTGTCCTCTGATATTGATGGAGGATAAAGCAATAGAGTTTTTCTCTGGAACCATCTTTATTAGAACAAAGTTCTAAAGAGAGGAGTGGGTAGGTTGTGGGTGACAGAGGGTGAGTCTATCCCAAACGCACTTTACGACTGTTGACGAAGTCCGACACCTTCACCATCCCATCACGCGCCTTCCTGAGAGACAGACAGACAGTCAGAGATACACACACATTTTGTGCAAAGTAAATTTAGTTTCTCACACCTGCGTCTCCTGGTACTTGAGAGCTTTTGTTTTCACTGTGTAGCTGCTGTGTAGCTGTGTAGTTGTGTAGTTGTTGTGTCTGTTTAGTTGTTTTGTAGCTATGTAGTTGCGTAATTGTTTTGTAGCTGTGTAGTTTTTTTGTTGCTGTGTTGTTGTGTAGTTGTATTACTGTGTAGTTGTGTTGTTTTTTGTGTAGTTGTGTAACTGTTCAACTCACGCCTGAGCCTCCAAGTAGGTAATGGTTCGGTCTATCTGGGCCTGGGACACCTCTCTGTCCACCGCAGCCAGGTAGGAGTAAAGGAAGTGGAAGGTCTCGAAGGTGACGCAGGCGTCTGGGGGCTTACACGAGCTGTCTGAGTTTAGGATGTACAGCGCGTGGGTCATGGCGTTCTTGATCGTCTGCCAGAGAGAAGTCAGAGGTCACCACGATAACAGGGGCCCAAAGGTAATTTGATAATGTCTGTATGTTATTAAGTGTGTGTGTGTGTGTGTGTGTGTGTGTGTGTGTGTGTGTGTGTGTGTGTGTGCAACGTGCATGCATGAGTGTGTACTTGCATGTGTGCACAATATCATATGTACCCCTCCCAGATAGCTGCAGCCCAGGGCGAAGAATTTTATCCAGTCGAGTTCGTCGCCGAAGCAGCCCACTGTCATGATGTGTCTGAGAAGGTCGTCAGCCAATCCTAACGACCGCCACAGCTTGCTCACCTCCTTCTTACTGACTGTACCATTCTTATGCAGCTGGGAAGGGGAAGGGGGGGAGAGAAGGGGATAGGGAGACGGGGACAGAGAGAGAGGGAGAGAGAGAGAGTTCACGTTTGTGTGTGTGTGTGTGCGCACGCGTGAGTCATGCATGTGTGTGTCTATGTGTGGTGCGTTTGTGTGTGTGGCCCGTACCTTTTCGTGCATTGTGGTGAGTACCTCAGGTGTGAGGTCCATGGTGTTGGGGGTTACCACTTTGTCTGGTGTCCTGTTCACAGGTAACGTCTGCCCCTGGACCAGAGCACTGAAGTACCTGCAGGCATATATTCCACACAGTTCAGCTACAACTGACCTTAGATCAGTGGGCTTCGTCCCCTAAGGGCTCTGGTCAAAAGTAGTGCACTATGTAATGAATAGGATTCAATTTGGGAAGCAGACGAGGTCAAGGGCCAACTTTCATCCTTCTCCTCTCAGATGCTACAATACAAAACTGACCTTGGATCAGTGGCTAGGCGTAACTTCATGCTACTCACAGTGTGGCCCATTCCAGCAGGTCTTCAGGTTGGGTCCGGATGGCGTCCTTGGTGAACTGCTTCAGAATGCCGGGGAGCTCTGGAGGGATGACCACCGGTTTACCTGTTTGAGACATTCTGAACCCAGAATGGGAACCAGCGGCAACAAAAACACCTGTATGGTGAAAAGAAAATGGTATTTTAACGTCATTATTGCAATATCTGCCTGACTCTAAAATGTTAAAGCCCCAATGCAGTCGTTTTTAAGTCAATATCAAATAAATTATTGTTAACAATGAAGTACCGTACAGTAATAGATTTATATTAAAATCAGCAGAAGGGTTTTTCTTTTTTTAAACTATTTTCTACATGTAGAATAATAGTGAAAACATCAAAACTATGAAATAACACATATGGAATCATATAGTAACCAAAAAAAGTGTTAAACAAATCACAATATATTTTATATTTGAGATTCTTCAAATAGCCACCCTTTGCCTTGATGACAGCTTTGCACATTCTTGGTATTCCCTCAACCAGCTTCACCTGGAATGATTTTCCAACAGTCTTGAAGGAGTTCCCACATATGCTGAGCACTTGTTGGCTGCTTTTCCTCCACTCAGCGGTCTGACTTATCCCAAACCATCTCAATTTGGTTGAGGTCGGGGGATTGTGGAGGCCAGGTCATCTGATGCAGCACTCCATCACTCTCCTTCTTAGTAAAATAGCCCTTACACAGCCTGGAGGTGTGTTGGGTCATTGTCCTGTTGAAAAACAAATTATAGTCCCACTTAGCCCAAACCAGACAGGATGGTGTATCGCTGCAGAATGCTGTGGTAGCTATGCTGTTTAAGTGTGCCTTGAATTCTAAATAAATCACAGACAGTGTCACCAGCAAAGCACCCCCACACCATAACACCTCCTCCTCCATGCTTCACGGTGGGAAATACACATGCGGAGATCATCCGTTCACCCACACTGCGTCTCACAAAGACACGGCGGATGGAAGCAAAAATCTCCAATTTGGACACCAGACCAAAGGACAAATTTCCACCAGTCTAATGTCCATTGCTCGTGTTTCTTGGCCCAAGCAAGTCTCTTCTTCTTATTGGTGTCCTTTAGTAGTGGTTTCTTTGCAGCAGTATCCTCTGAACAGTTGATGTTGAGATGTGTCTGTTACTTGAACTCTGAAGCCTTTATTTGGGCTGCAATTTCTGTGGCTGGTAACTCTAAGGAACTTATCCTCTGCAGCAGAGGTAACTCTGGGTCTTTCATTCCTGTGGCGGTCCTCATGAGAGCCAATTTCATCATAGCGCTTGATGGTTTTTGCGACAGCACTTGAAATGTTTCGTATTGACTGACCTTCATGTCTTAAAGAATGATGGATTGTCGTTTCTCTTTGCTTATTTGAGCTGTTCTTGCCATAATATGGACTTGGTCTTTTACCAAATAGGGCAATCTTCTGTATACCACCCATACCGTGTCACAACACAACTGATTGGCTCAAATGCATTAAAAAGGAAAGAAACTCCACAAATTAACTTTTAAGAAGGCACACCTGTTAATTGAAATGCATACCAGGTGACGACCTCATGAAGCTGGTTGAGAGAATGCCAAGAGTGTGCAAAGCTGTTATCAAGGCAAAGGGTGGCTATTTGAAGAATCTCAAATATAAAATATATTTTGATTTGTTTAACACTTTTTTGGTTACTACATGATTCCATATGTGTTATTTCATAGTTTTCATGTCTTCACTATTATTCTACAATGTAGAAAATATTTAAAATAAAGAAAAACCCTTGAATGAGTAGGTGTTCTAAAACTTTTGACCGGTAGTGTAGCTTTTTACCCAAAAAACTATTTTACAAGCAATAATTTAGTTAGGAATGTCTCGGAGTGGAATGAATAGAGAGGTTTGGAACTCTCTTTGTTATTGGTCTATTAACTAATTTACCACATGGTGATGTCAACATGGAAAGCCGAAACTCCCGCCTATGCAAACCACCTGATTAGAAGGTCCTATGTACATTGTATATTCAATAAGCAACTATCAGGAAATAACACTGATACAAAAAATCTCACTTTTACAGTGTTAGTTTCATCAGCTGTTGTACAATATTATATAAAATACTTGAAAACTGAAGTTGGACTGCACTGTGCCTTTTAAATGGCAGGCCTATAGCCTACTAATAACTGTGGATTAATTTCTGAAAACCATGTCAATCAATTAAATCATTAACCTGTAAAAGACGGTGCAGTTCTCTGCGCGTGCTCAGACGATGTAAACGAGGTGAAAGCGGGAACGACAGTAGCAGGTGATGCGCCGGTTATTTTGGATCACTCTGTGATTCCCGCGTAACAGACTGCAATTGTGACGTCACATTGCGTGAGTCCCGGGTGTGTGTGTGAAATGAAAAATAACAAACGTCCGCACGGTGGCGACATTTCCTCATGTTTTATCATTTGCAGCTTTCGACAGACATTTATGGGACGTTTTCACAGTAGAATAGTAGTTGACCTATACGAGACGATAGTTTACCTTGAGTCATTCTACCTATATTCGAATAGTAGGGCTATATAACTTTCCTAAGATAAATGAGTTAAACTAAAAGTGATATCTGATATGCCAACATTCCCTTTAACCTTTTATCTTTTATATTTGACAGACATGAATGAATATAATGTACATCCATATTATAAAGCAGTGATAGATTTAATTAAAAAGGCAAAATGTAGAAGGGAAGGAAGGGATAGATGGGGCACGTGTGCGCGCCTGCTTGCTTGCATTTGTGTGTGTGTCACAGGAGGTTGGTGGCACCTTAATTGGGGAGGATAGGCTTGCGGTAATGGCTGGAGCTGAATCAGTGGCAAAATCCCCAAACCAATTTTAGATGCATACCAGCAAAGCCACTACACCACACAACACTAAACAATATATTAATTGCACAATAACGGTGACAAACAGAGCCCACAAACTGTCAGGGCCTACATAAAGCTGTCACAACAGCGGCACCATCTTTTCAGCACCATGGAGTGAATCCTTAACACCGCTACACCTGGCTATCAGTGGAGCCTTGTCTGGCAGCGAAATAGTTAATTCAGCCCCATTTACTGCCTTTTATAAAACATAGCTGATATGGCTGACTTGCTTAATCAAATGTGGTTTCTACTGACAATTGAGATGTACAAACTATGTCACAAGGGAATGACAAACAGATAAGAGGCTATCCTTAATTTCGATTAAGACATTAATCAGCGAGCTAAGACGAACATAGTCAATATAATTATTTGTTCAGCACTTTTTAAATGTACAGCAACAGAATTCAGAACCTGGGCCGTTCTTACAGTATTCTCCCTGTAGACCAAGTCAGAACCAAAGGATAAGTAAATGGGGCATATAAACAGACAATGAAAGCTCTTACAATATTCAATGATTACATTTCTCTAAAACAGGCTATAGGCTACATGTGCACCACCAAGTCAGAACAGTAGGCTAGGTTATGAGGGGAAAGGGACCAAATTATTAGTGAGGCACATGGGCTACTAACAGCTTACTACACAACATACACTTAGTATGACTTTCTTAGCTACAGTATACATATCCCCCTGGCATGTTACATCATTTATGCAGCAGCATACAATACATTTTTGAACACACCTTGTTGTGCTGTGCTCACCTGAACAGGAAGGTGACGCGGCGGTCCCTCTTGAGGGCAAATTTAGTCATCAAAGTCTGGTATTCTCTGGATTTATGGTGCTTTCAAGACAACTGGGAACTCTGAAAAAAACAAGGTTGAATCATGATGACGTCAGTGATCTTCATGTCGGAGCTGTCACACTCAATCAAATTCAATCAATCAAATGTATTAATAAAGCCCTTCTTACATCAGCTGATGTCACAAAGTGCTGTACAGAAACCCAGCCTAAAACCCCAAACAGCAAGCAATGCAGGTGTAGAAGCACGGTGGCTAGGAAAAACTCCCTAGAAAGGCCAGAACCAAAGAGAGGAACCAGGCTATGAGGGGTGGCCAGTCCTCTTCTGGCTGTGCCGGGTGGAGATTATAACAGAACATGGCCAAGATGTTCAAATGTTCATAGATGACCAGCAGGGTCAAATCATAATAATCACAGTGGTTGTCGAGGGTGCAACAGGTCAGCACCTCAGGAGTAAATGTCAGTTGGCTTTTCATAGCCAATCATTCAGAGTATCTCTACCGCTCCGGCTGTCTCTAGAGAGTTGAAAAAAGCAGGTCTGGGACAGGTAACACGTCCGTTGAACAGGTCAGGGTTCCATAGCCGCAGGCAGAACAGTTGAAACTGGAGCAGCAGCATGGCCAGGTGGACTGGGGACAGCAAGGAGTCATCAGGCCAGGTAGTCCTGAGGCATGGTTCTAGGGCTCAGGTCCTCCGAGAGAAAGAAAGAAAGAGAAAAAGAGAGAGAATTAGAGAGAGAATAATTAAATTCACACAGGACACCGGATAAGACAGGAGAAATACTCCAGATATAACAGACTGACCCTATCCCCCCGACACATAAACTACTGCAGCCTAAATACTGGAGGCTGAAACAGGAGACACAACCCCCACACCACTAGAGGGATATCATCAACCACCAACTTACTACCCTGAGACAAGGCTTAGTATAGCCCACAAAGATCTCCCCCACGACAGAACTCAAAGTGGGGGTGCCAACCCGGACAGGAAGATGACGTCAGTGACTCAACCCACTCAAGCGATGCACCCCTCCTAGGGACGGCATGGAAGAGCACCAGTAAGCCAGTGACTCAGCCCCTGTATTAGGGTTAGAGGCAGAGAATTCCAGTGGAAAGAGGGGAACCGGCCAGGCAGAGACAGCAAGGGCGGTTCGTTGCTCCAGTGCCTTTCCGTTCACCTTCACACTCCTGGGCCAGTCTACACTCAATCATAGGACCTACTGAAGATCGCTACTTCCCCAATCTGTGTACTGTGGGTATTTGATTTTTGGTTCTCGGTATTCCGGGTGGCTTGTGTTGCGCCCGTTTATTTATATGTTCGTGTGGGTATTTTTGCCTTTGCCAGTGTGCATTGTGGTTTCGTCTGGCGACATTATTAAATACCTTTTCACACGCAACTTACCTCCTGCGCCTGACTCCTTCTACTACTGAACCACAGACATTACATTTGCCTGTAGATTGTCGACTTGATTCACAATGATAACTGCTTGTCCAGCTTGCTAGCTAAGATTTAGAAAGTATGACGTTGACATGATCAGTCCAATCAAATCTACGATAGATATAACGTGATTTGATGTCATTTTATCTGTGGCCAATAACCTTGAGCCTTTTTGGATGGGCACTTCTAATGTAAATCTATGGCAGCACCCAAGGGGCTTTAATTTTCGAGCTCTCCCCATAGATTTTGCAGTGACGTAGTGTCCCCATGAGTGATAGAACACTGAGCCAATCATGGCGCAACTAGAGAACATTACCAACCCCTGCGCTCCATATTTTCGTTGGCTGCCCCACCACAACAGAAAGCACTGAGCTAGACTGAAACACCTGCATTTTGAGCTGCCTTACACAAGAAAGCAAAAAAGAGACCATGTTTGTGTGCGGCTCTGTAAAGTCAGTGATTTTTACTCTAAACAGGTGGGGCTCAAAACAGATGGGGCTCTTCCCCACCTGCCCTGAATGACCTGTTGTCACTGAGTGGAATGGTATCAAATACATCAAACACATGGTTTCCATGACATTCCATTAGCTCCATTCCAGCCATTATTATAAGCCATCCCCCCTCAGCAGCCTCCAATGGCGTGAGAGAGAGTGTGTGTGTGTGTGTATGTGTGTGTGTGTGGAGATGAGAGGGAGGTTTGGTCTGTTGTTGGGAGGCGATAACAGTAAGTTACACAACCACAGCGGGCGACACATTGATGCTGCGGGTGTCACGGTTAATTGAGTGATGTCACGGAGAACAGTGTTTTTTTCTAGATAGGCAGTTACTGCTTTTATAAATAAGAGGAGGCGGGCTAGTGATGTAATAAGCAAGGGGTAGCTCCTCTAGGCTGCGATGCGATCAGCATCAAATATAGCCTATATAGGCAGCTTGACCCCATTAAGATAGCCTCCTCTTCTCTAATCTGGGAAGAACAAAGCAAACCATGACGTTGCCAACGTCCTTGGTGTGTGAAGACTGGTGGATGGATGACGGCATAGATCGAGCGCATTGATTTTATAGTGCCTGCCAGGGAATAAGGGAAAGTCCCTCCTACAGTCAGGGCACAGCGATGATGTTCTTCTTGAATCACTTCAGGCACCGTATGTAGTCTATACTACGGGCCTGCCTCGCCTCCGGTTGCACGCGCCGTGCATGGACAGGCACGGGACTGTCGGTGCTCATGCAGTCAGCAGAGCC
>QNTS01004169.1:72093-82429 GCA_003317085.1 Hucho hucho | reverse complement strand
AGGGAGGGGATGTAGTGGTCTATTATAGTAGAGGTATCCTGAGGGAGGGGATGTAGTGGTCTATTATAGCAGAGGTAACTGAAGGGAGATGATGTAGTGGTCTATTATAGTAGAGGTAACTGGAGGGAGTGGATGTTGTGGTCTATTATAGTGTAGGTAACTGAAGGGAGGTGTAGTGTTCTGTTATATCAGAGGTAACTGAAGGGAGGGATGTAGTGGTCTAGTATAGAAGAGGTAACTGGAAGGAGTGGATGTAGTGTTCTATTATAGTAGAGGTAACTGGAGGGAGGGGATGTAGTGGTCTGTTACATTAGGTGTAACTGAAGGGAGGGGATGTGGTCATCTGTTAAATTAGAGGTAACTGAATGGAGGGGAAGTAGGTGTCTGTTATAGTAGAGGTAACTGGAGTGAGGGGATGTAATGGTCTATTATAAGTAGAGGTAACTGGAGGGAGGGGATGTAGTGGTCTGTTATGATAGAGGTAACTGGAGGGAGGGAATGTAGTGGTCTAATATACTGGAGGTAACTGAAGGGAGGGAATGTAGTGGTCTATTATAGTAGAGGTATCTGAAAGGAGGGGATGTAGTGGTCCATTATAGTAGAGGTAACAGTAGGGAGGGGATGAAGTTTTCTATTATAGTTTAGGTAACTGAAAGGAGGGGATGTAGTGTTCTATTATAGCTGAGGTAACTGAAGGGAGGGGATGTAGTGATCTGTTGTTGTAGAGGTATCTGAAGGGAGGGGATGAAGTGGTCTCTTATAATAGAGGTAACTGGAGGGAGGATATGTAGTTGTCTGTTACAGTAGAGGTAACTGGAGGGAGGGGATGTAGTGGTCTATTATAGTAGAGGTAACTGAAGGGAGGGGATGTAGTGATCTGTTGTGGTAGAGGTATCTGAAGGAGGGGATGAAATAGTCTGTTATAATAGAGGTAACTGGAGGGAGGTGATGTAGTTGTCTGTTATAGTAGAGGTAACTGGAGGTAGGGGATGTAGTGGTTTATTATAGTAGAGGTATCCTGAGGGAGGGGATGTAGTGGTCTGTTTTAGTAGGTGTAACTGAAGGGAGGTGATGTAGTGGTCTGTTATAGTAGAGGTTACTGACGGTAGGTGATGTACTGGTGTGTTATTGTAGAGATATCTGAAGAGGGGGGATGTACTGGTCTGTTATAGTAGAGGTATCTGAACAGAGGGAATGCAGTGGTCTATTGTAGTAGAGGTAACTGAAGGGAGGGGATGTAGTGGTCTATTATAGTAAAAGTAACTGAAGGGATGGGATGTGGGGGTCTGTTAAAGTAGAGGTAACTGATGGGAGGGAATGTAGTGGTCTATTATAGTAGAGGTAACTGAAGGGAGGGGACGTTGTGTTCTATTATAGTAGAGATATTTGGAGGGATGGGATGTTGTGGTCTATTATAGTATAGGTAACTGAAGGGAGATTTAGTGTTCTGTTATTGTAGAGGTAACTGGAGGGAGGGATGTAGTGCTCTATTATAGTAGAGGTAACTGGAGTGAGGGTTTGTAGTGGTCTAATATAGTAGAGGAAACTGGAGGGAGGGGACATAGTGGTCTATTATAGTAGAGGTAACTGGAGGGAGTGGGTGTAGTGGTCTATTATTGTGGAGGTAACTAGAGGGAAGGGATGTAATGGTCTATTATAGTAGAGGTAACTAGAGGGAGGGGATGTAGTGGTCTATTATAGTAGAGGAAACTGGAGCGAGGGGACATAGTGGTCTATTATAGTAGAGGTAACTAGAGGGAGGGGATGTAGTGGTCTATTATAGTAGAGGTAACTAGAGGGAGGGGATGTAGTGGTCTATTATAGTAGAGGTAACTGGAGTGAGGGGATGTAGTGTTCTGTTATAGTAGAGGTAACTGGAGGGAGTGGGTGTTGTGGTCTATTATAGTATAGGTAACTGAAGGGAGATTTAGTGTTCTGTTATAGTAGAGGTAACTGGAGGGAGGGATTTAGTGCTCTATTATAGTAGAGGTAACTGGAGGGAGGGGTTGTAGTGGTCTGCTATAGTAGAGGTAACTGGAGGGAGGGGATATAGTGGTCTATTATAGTAGAGGTAACTGAAGGGATGGGATTTGGTGTTCTGTTAAAGTAGAGGTAACTGATGGGAGGGAATGTAGTGGTCTATTATAGTAGAGGTAACTGAAGGGAGGGGACGTAGTGTTCTATTACAGTAGAGGTATCTGGAGGGAGATTTAGTGTTCTGTTATAGTAGAGGTAACTGGTGGTTGGCGATGTAGTTTCTATTATAGTAGAGGTAATTGGAGGGAGGGGATGTAGTGGTCTATTATAGTAGAGGTAACTGGAAGGAGGGGATGTAGTGGTCTATTATAGTAGAGGTAACTGGTGGTAGGGGATGTTGTTTCTATTATAGTAGAGGTAACTGGAGGGAGGGGATGTAGTGGTCTATTATAGTAGAGGTAACTGGAAGGAAGGGATGTAGTGGTCTGTTATAGTAGAGGTAACTGGTGGTAGGGGATGTAGTTTCTATTATAGTAGAGTTAACTGGAGGGAGGGGGTGTAGTGGTCTATTATAGTAGAGGTAACTGAAGGGAGGGGATTTACTGGTCTGTTATAGAGAGGTTTCTGTAGGGAGGGGATGTAGTTGTATATTATAGTATAGGTCACTGGAAGGTTGGGACGTAGTGGTCTGTTAAAGTAAGGGTAACTGAAGGGAGGGGATGTAGTGGTCTATTATTGTAGAGGTAACCTGAGGGAGGGGATGTAGTCGTCTGTTATTGTAGAGGTAACTTGAGGGAGTGGATGTAGTGGTCTGTTATAGTATAGGTAACTGGAGGTAGGAGATGTTGTTGTCTATTATAGTAGAGGTAACTGGAGGGAGGGGATGTAGTGGTCTATTATAATATCCTGAACTGGAGGGAGGGGATGTAGTTGTCAATTATAGTAGAGGTAACTGGAGGGAGGGGATGTTGTGATCTATTATAGTAGATGTGACTGAATTGAGGGGATTTACTTGTCTGTTATAGAGAGGTAACTGGAGTGAGGGGATGTAGTGGTCTATTATAGTAGAGGTAACTGGAGTGAGGGGATATAGTGGTATTTTATAGTAGAGTTAACTGAAGGGAGATGTAGTAGTCTGTTATAGTTGAGGTTACTGGAGGGAAGGTATGTAGTGGTAAATTATTGTAGAGGTAACTGGAAGGAGGTGATGTAGTGGTCTGTTATCGTAGAGGTAACTGAAGGGAGTGGATGTAGTGGTCTATTATAATATCCTGAACTGGAGGGAGGGGATGTAGTTGTCAATTATATTAGAGGTAACTGGATGGAGGGGATGTAGTGGTCTATTATAGTAGAGGTAACTTGAGGGAGGGGATGTTGTGATCTATTATAGTAGATGTGACTGAATTGAGGGGATTTACTTGTCTGTTATAGAGAGGTAACTGGAGTGAGGGGATGTAGTGGTCTATTATAGTAGAGGTAACTGGAGTGAGGGGATATAGTGGTATTTTATAGTAGAGTTAACTGAAGGGAGATGTAGTAGTCTGTTATAGTTGAGGTAACTGGAGGGAAGGTATGTAGTGGTACATTATTGTAGAGGTAACTGGAAGGAGGTGATGTAGTGGTCTGTTATCGTAGAGGTAACTGAAGGGAGTGGATGTACTGGTCTGTTATAGAGAGGTTTCTGGAGGGAGGGGATGTAGTGGTATATTATAATAGAGGTAACTGGAGGGAGTGGATGTACTGGTCTGTTATAGAGAGGTTTCTGGAGGGAGGGGATGTAGTGGTATATTATAGTAGAGGTAACTGGAGGTAGCTGGAAGACAGTTTACAAGTACCACATACATATTCACATTGTGATGTCATCTTGTAATCTGATACATAACAGTGGTCTGCTTTTCCTCTGTTGGTTCATCTACTGTGTTCTACCATATATTTTAACCATCCAATAGTACTACTACTCTCCTAAGACATATCTCTCTCTCTCTTACTCCTTCCCTCCATTCTTTCTTTCTCAGTCCAACTCCCTACTGTGTTCTACCATATATTTTAACCATCCAATAGTACTACTACTCTCCTAAGACATATCTCTCTCTCTCTTACTCCTTCCCTCCATTCTTTCTTTCTCAGTCCAACTCCTTTCCTCCCTCCCTCCCTCCCTCCCTCCTTCTCTTCCCATTTCTCTTCATCACAACCTCCCTACTGTGTTCTACCATATATTTTAACCATCCAATAGTACTACTACTCTCCTAAGACATATCTCTCTCTCTCTTACTNCCTCCCTCCCTCCCTCCCTCCCTCCCTCCCTCCCTCCCTCCTTCTCTTCCCATTTCTCTTCATCACAACCTCCCTCTGTCTTCCTTCAACAGAAGCCATTGCTCTGGCCCTGGTCTTGTTGTGGTGTAAGGTTACACTCCCAAGGCCTTTCGCCAGCATGACCACATTGTGGCTGTTTGCCATTACACAACAATGGAATGTGTTTACATCCACAGAACACACACTCTGCTTTGTTGCATCTTCTGTCTCTCTTCTCGTCATGTGTTGTTGCTGTATCCTTTTCTCTCTGTCCCTAACCCTAGCTACATATCCACATCCTGGTTCAACCCTAACCCTAGTTTCATGCCCACATGCTGTTTCAACCCTATCTTAATTTCCACGTCCTGGTTCAAACCTAACCCTAGTTTCATGTCCACATCCTGGTTCAACCCTATCCCCAGCTTCATATCCACATCCTGGTTCAACCCTTCCCTAGTTTCATATCCACATCCTGGTTCACCCCTAAACCTAGTTTCATATCCACATCCTGGTTCAACCCTAACCCTAGCTTCATGTCCACATGCTGGTTCAACCCTAGCTTCATATCCACATCCTGGTTCAAGCCTAACCCTAGTTTCATATCCACATCCTGTTTCAACCCTAACCCTAGTTTCATATCCACATCCTGGATCACCCCTAACCCTAGTTTCATGTCCACATGCTGGTTCAACCCTAGCTTCATGTCCACATCCTGGTTCAACCCTAACCCTAGCTTCATATCCACATCCTGGTTCAACCTTAACCCTAGCTTCATATCCACATGCTGGTTCAACCCTAACCCTAGCTCTCACCCTTGCCAATCTTGGCTTTAACCCTAACTTTTTATCACTCTCCACACCCAGCAGAGAGAGACAGAGAGAGAAAAAGAGAGAGAGACAGACAGAGACAGAGAGAAAGATAGAGAGAGAGGTGACAGTGACAGATGCTCTCAGTCTCAGAAATGAAGTCATTTGCTCTAATATCAACTCAGATGAAGCGTATCAGCAAAATATAAAATGGTTTTTGGAAATATACTAGTGACTCACCGCCCACCATCGACTATCAATCAACAGTGCTGTTCGGCTCCTATGGACAGTAGATCATCTGTCAACCAATCCAATGGGAGTATTAACGTATGACCATGTAATACAGTTATAACAGCTATATGAACTCTCTATCACCTGTTATGATCATGACTTTGGTCATTCATGTTCAAGATTTAACTTCTTAGGGAGCGGCAGCAGAGGTGACGGTTTTGGAGAGTCTGGCATGCCCAAAGTAAAATACCTGCCACTCAGGCCCAGAAAATAGGATATGCACATAATTAGTACTATTGGATAGGAACCACTCTGAAGTTTCTAAAACTGTTAAAATAATGTCTGTGAGTATAACAGAACTGATATAGCAGGTGAAAACCCGAGGAATTTCTGTCCAGAAATGTTTTTGGTGACATTTCCTCTTTTCCATCGACTTGCTATTGAAATACATGGAGTTCAGCTCCTGGATTGCAGTACCTATGGCTTCCACTAAATGTCAACAGTCTCTGGACAGTGTTTGGAGACTTTAGCACTGAACAGAACCATACAGAAGAAGAATTACTGAAGGAAGTAGAAATGTCAACAAGATTTTCCGAGCACGAGAACGTGAGCGCGCCCCACTTTATTTTCATTTTATAACGTTTAGGTTATAATCCGGTTGAAATATTATAGCTAATATACATAAAAGGATACATAAGGATACATTAAAAATGATGTTTGATTTGTTTGGAGAAATATGATAGGTATATTTGAACGCTTTCTCTTCACTGTACAACGGGTGACTCGACGGGGGATTTCTGAACATAACTCGCCAACCAAACGGAGATTTATGGATATAATAAATTACTTTTTCTAACAAAAGAACCATTGGATGTCTTCGTTGGACACTTGGGAAGCCCTCAGCAGAAGTTCTTTGAAAGGTAAGTGATTTATTTTAGCTCTTATATGGGTTTTGTGTGACCCGCGCTGGATATGAATTTATGCTAATGCATAAATATTGGAGGTGCTATCCTCAAACAATCAAATGTTGTGCTTTCACCGTAAAGCCTTTTTGAAATCTGACAACGCTGCGATATTGCCAAGAATCAGACCTTTTGATAACTATGCAACACTTGTATATTGATGAATGTTTAATAATTCAACTTTTGGATTTTGAATTTGGCGCCTTACATTTCACCGGGTAGTGTCGGGAGCGGGCCGCTAGCGCACCGCTTCTCCCTAAGTGGTTTTAATATAGTACGCAAATAGTTTACTTCTGGTGAGAACATCTGTTCACTAGTTATAACATTATTCATTTAAAGTCGCAGTATGTAACTTTCATGGGCGACCTGACCAAATTCACATAGACATGTGAGTTATAGACATATCATTGTACTTCAAAGAAATTCTTAGAAGTGGTAGATCTGTTCTATGTCACTATTTCTATGCTTCCCGTTCTTAAGTTTAGTTTTTGCTCTTTTACTTTCAGTTTTGTACACCAGCTTCAAACAGGTGAAACAACAATATTTTTGCTTATGGAAAATATATTTCACAGCCATTTTGATGGTACAATGATTCTCTCTTATTTTGTCATATAAACTGAAATTAGGCGAACTATTAGAGTTTTAGCAACCAGGAAATGTCTGAGTGATTTCTGCATAGTGCAACTTTAGCAGTCACATGTTTCAGTAAAGAATGCGGCGAAGAAGATATACAGTGGCTTGGAACTTGTTTGCAAGTGAGAAATGACAGTCACATAAAAAAAAAACTAAAAGCCACAAAAAGATGTGGAATCAAGCTGAATGTTGAGAACTAATAACAGAATAAACTCAACATAAACATACAGATGTTGTCATCATGCTGTAAGGAAGAGAGGTAATCCCTCATTCTATTACCATGGAGGACCGAGTCAGAAGACGGATTGTCTTCGTTTCAGGTCAATTATGCCCTTAGGCACTGCTCTTGGATCAGCTTACCCTCCCCAAATCTTATCCTCAACCATTAGGGGGCAATCACAAAAGTGTATGGGGTGGACTTCATCCTGCGCTAACTGGGCAGCTTACCTTAGCGCTGACTGACAGGTAGGCTAGTTAGTGAGCTCGTAAAAGTCTCCTTAATGAAATTAGGTGTTTAAGCTCACGCATTATACTGGGCTTACTGTGGATAACAAATAAACACTGGACGGATGGAAACATGGAATAGCTGAGTATGCAGGTAATGTCCCACCAGATCTCATAAAGCTAACACCAATTTAAAGGTGAATATCCGTCTGTATGGTCCTGTGTCCAAGCCTGGAATGTTCACATTTCCTGTTAGCTTTAGCTTTGCTATGAGTGAAAATGTAAGCTTTCCAACTGGGCTATTTAGCCTTGCTTTTTTTGTTGTTGCTTAAATAACATTTTATATTTCTATTCATGTGTTTTGCTTTACTGTTTTTCTATTGTTATTTACAGATGACTGGAAGAGCATTCATATATTTTTTCATGGCAAGGAGAGGAGGAAAGGAGAGCGGAGGAAAGGAGAGGAGGAGGAGAGGAGGAGGGGAGAGAGGGGGAGGAGGAGCGGAAAGGAGGAGGAGAGGAGAGAAGAGGAGAGGAGTGGAAGGAGAGGAGGAGAGGAGAGGAAGGAGAGGAGGAGGAGAGTCAAGGAGGGGAGTCAAAGAGGGGAGAGGAAGGAGAGGAGGAGGAGATGAGAGGAAGAGAGAGTGGTGAGTGAGAAATGAGAGCCAGGTGGAGTGTGAATCCAGTAGCCCCTCTGGTCCGTCTCTCTTCATGACTAATTGATTATGTCAACCTGACAGAGGACTTCTTCACAGCAGAGGGAGGGAGGGGAGAGAGAGAGAGAGAGAGGGATGGGAGAAAGATAGACCGAGTGAGAGAAAGAGAAAGAGAGAGAGAGAGAGAGAGGGAGGAAGGGAGAAAAAGAGAGAGAGAGAGAGAGAGAGAGAGAGAGAGAGAGAGAGAGAGAGAGAGAGAGAGAGAGAGAGAGAGAGAGAGAGAGAGAGAGAGAGAGAGAGAGAGAGCGAGAGAGAGGGAGAGTGAGAGACAGAGAGAGAGAGAGGGAGAACTTTAGATGGAGTTGAGAGAAAGACAGATTGATAAGGGTGAAGTGGTGGATGTTAGGTTTATCTCTGACTAACAAAGATTACTGAGGTTCATCATTATGGTATGATGTTGTCCAAAAGAAGAGGTGATACAGTGGTTTAAACACATAACACATTTTTATTAGGGAATTTTCCCCTTCTGTAACATTATTTGAAAGGTCATAGAACGGTTAACAAAACCTTGGTCCTGATTAGATAAAAATAAATAGAAAATAATAATAATGTGATTCATTTCGCCCACAAATCCTCACCGACTGTCAATCAACATCAGCATACTTATCAACAGGACATTATTGTTATGTTTTTAAAAGTTATTTCACTCCACCAAAACCTCGTAGACTTGTGCGTGTGTGGGAAGAACTAACTTAGTGTGTGTGTGTGTGTGTTTGTGTGTGCACATGTACGTCTGCGTGTCTCTACCCTGTCTCACATGGTACAGATGAGAGTTGGCACACTCATTTAAAACAAGACATAATTCAACATCTCATTGCTTTAGCCTGCTCTCCTCCAATATAATCAATCTCCCAGCTTTGCACTGCCATAAAACAGAGTGCATTTCAACCCTCGACATGATGAAAATCGGACAAATTATAGCGCAGCGTGTGGAGCAATAAAAAATGACTATTTATTGCTGTGTTAATTAGGTGGACCATTCCAAAGTCTCCAATTCAAACAATTACGTCCACTTAATCATATTAGAATACAAAATATTTCAAGCGTTAATTTAATTGTTTAACGAGGAGCATATGCAATGGAAAGTTGAATCCAAACAAAATCCTTCCCCAAGTCTTGTTTTGGAGACTTTTGCTCAAGAACAGACAGTGTGTCTCTGTGCATGACTTGGTGTGCTGTGTGTGTGTGTCTCTGTGTGTGTGTGTGTGTGTGTCTGTCTGTCTGTCTATGGGTCTGTGTGTCTGTGCGTCTGTGCTTCTGTCTGTCTGTCTATCTGTGTGGGTCGCCATTAAGGTAGCCTGGCCGTAGTCTGTCTAAGTCTGTCTGTGGTGCTCACTGACCTGCTCAGTGCTCTGTGTAACTCCTGCACCCAGGGGCCACTCCTCTCATGCCATTTGGCTCTCCTGCTCTCTTTAGAGGTGACGGAAGGCTGGCCTGCGGCCCAGGACCATGACAGACTGGCGGGGAGCCCGGAACTCCAGCCCCTGGCTTGGGGCCTACAGGCCCGGGGCTGGGGACTGACAGGGCCAGGGTATGAACGGCTGATGAATGGGTTCTGGCAAGCTGCTGGTGATTTCTGCCTGGCGGGTATGAGCAGGGAGGCCCTGTGTCTGTGTGTGTGTCTGTGTGTGTGTGTGTGTGTGTGTGTGTCAGCAGGGGCTGTCAGAACCCCCTTAACCCCTGCCATAGAGACGTAGAGGGAACCCAGGGAGGGTTATGGTTGGCCAGATTGACCGGTTGTAGAGAGGCTGAGGGAGTGGACCTGCCTCACACCTTCTCACACCCAGACATCCGCCTCACTGGGGCTAGCATGAACACGCACACACACCCACTCTTTCTTTTGGCTTAGTCAATCAGATCCACCTTAGCCGATATCCCCATAGCGGTTGCTTTGGCGGTGTTGGAGGTGGAACTGCGTTAGAGCTGTCAAATCCACAAGTGGCTCCCGGCCTTATACCCAAAGCGGACATTGCCATTGGCTGCAAGAAGTCGCATTAAGAGAAAGCCCATGGAGTCGCATTAAGAGAAATCCCATGCAGCTTTGTGTAAATTCAAACACTGGAATGTGAGATATACAGTGGGGCAAAAAAGTATTTAGTCAGCCACCAATTGTGCAAGTTCTCCAACTTAAAAAGATGAGAGAGGCCTGTAATTTTCATCATAGGTACACTTCAACTATGACAGACGAAATGAGAAAAAGAAATCCAGAAAATCACATTGTAGGATTTTTAATTAATTTATTTGCAAATTATGGTGGAAAATAAGTATTTGGTCA
>QNTS01004169.1:59149-71376 GCA_003317085.1 Hucho hucho | reverse complement strand
TGACCAAATACTTATTTTCCACCATAATTTGCAAATAAATTCATTAAAAATCCTACAATGTGATTTTCTGGATTTTTTTTCCTTATTTTGTCTGTCATAGTTGAAGTGTACCTATGATGAAAATTACAGGCCTCTCTCATCTTTTTAAGTGAGAGAACTTGCACAATTGGTGGCTGACTAAATACTTTTTTGCCCCACTGTAATGTACACCTCATTATTCCTCATTATTTTGTTGAATGATTTTCAATTTGAGCGTCTTTATTTCTCTATAGTTAACACTTTCTCGTTCTGAACTTGTAATACGAGAGAGAGGGGTGTGGCTTCGTGACAATGATCACAAGAGCTGCTGTCCACTGATTTGACAGCTCCAGCACAGTTACACTAGCCTGACGACTCACACTAAATTCCTCCGCTGCTCTGTCGTTCACTACATACTTTAGTCTGAGAATGCCATCACTGAAGTCTTTTGTGGTAACGAGGGGCATGGTACAAAACAAAGTCATCAGCGATTGGATTGTCTCTAACCAATCAGAGTATCAAAGACACATTTTTAAAAACCCGCTTTACCCACGTGTCTTCTGTCTCTGTCCCAACCCATTGGTTTCTGGACCAATCAGCCGAACCTTAATGTATTGGCATTCGGTGAAGGGTCGGGGAGGTACTCAGATCCAGATTCATTGCAGAGAAGAAACTAACATCCATGGCCGGAGCAAGGAGTCTGGGGAGCCAGGTAACAGTCTGGGGAGCCAGGTAACAGTCTGGGGAGCCAGGTAACAGTTAAACCTCAGACACTGCCAAAACATAATCTATGTGGGTGTCAGCTATCGACAGTTAATGCATGATCTGATTGAATCTAGGCCTTCCTCTCCCTCTCTGTCTCATTAATATGTTCACCCAGCCCCTGAACCTATTGTCCTGAAGAAAAACTGAACATGATTCACTATTGGAATAATACTGTACTGTCAAATCCAGGATGCTTTATAGGCTACTATATCATTCTAGAGGTCATAGAGGAGAGGAAGATCTGGTATTTAAAGAAAAGAAAACCATTTACTCATCAGTGTGCTCACCGAATCCTTCCCTCTAGAGCTCATATGTAGGGTCCAGAGTTGCTCCTGGTCTGCTCACACAGTCAGGTATGACTCTGGTCCTTAACTAAACGTGAATGACCCTACTGTTACGATCTCCTTCAAAAAGACTGGACCAAGGCGCAACGTGCATAGCATTCCACATAGTTATTGCATGTGAAACCTTCAAAACAACAAAAGACGGATGACCGGACAAAATGTGTAGCGCACAGGCACTAACCACATACAAACATTCAATAACCCACAAACACAGGTGGGGAGAGAACAAACTAAATAGGATTCCCAATTAGAGTCAACGAACAACAGCTGCCTCTAATTGGGAACCACACAAAACCAAAACATAGAAAACACTAGAAACCCCTAGTCACACCCTGACCTAACACACCATAGAGAACCCAGAGGGCTCTCTATGGCCAGGGCGTGACAGTACCCCCCCCCCAAAGGTGCGGACTCCGACCGCACAAACTGAAACTACTGGTACTGAAGGCCCCTCGCCCGAGTCCAGTATGGCTCGAACTGCGTACGCCGGGGCCCCCTCAATGTCCAGAGGGGGCGGAGGAACCTGCCGCACCTCAGACTCCTGGAGCGGACCAGCCACCACCGGCCTGAGGAGAGACAAATGGAACGAGGGGTTAATACGGTAATCGGGGGGGGGGAGCTGTAACCTGTAGCAAACCTCATTCAGTCTCCTCAGGACTTTGAATGGTCCCACAAACCGAGGGCCCAGCTCTTGGCAGGGAACGTCGGAGGGGCAGGTTTCGGGTCGAGAGCCAGACCCCGTCCCCCGGTACGAAGACTGGGGCCTCACTGCGGTGGCGGTCTGCGCTGGCTTTCTGATGCCTCATGGCCCGCTGAAGGTGCACATGAGTGGCGTCCCATGTCTCCTCCGAGCCCCTAAACCTGTCGTCCACCGCAGGAGCCTCGATCTGGCTCTGATGCCATGGCGCCAGAACCGGCTGGTACCCCAGCATGCACTGGAAGGGGGAGAGGTTAGTAGAGGAGTGGCAGAGCGAGTTCTGGGCCATCTCTTCCCAGGGTATGAACGCCGCCCACTCCCCGGGCCGGTCCTGGCAATAAGACCGCAGAAACCTACCCACATCCTGGTTTACGCTCTCCACCTGCCTGTTACTCTCGGGAAGAAGACCTGAGGCAAAGGCTGACCGAGACCCCCAGACGTTCCATGAACACCCTCCAGACCCTTGATGTGAACTGGGGACCTCGATCAGATAATATGTCCTCAGGCACCCTGTAGTGCCGGAAGACGTGTGAACAGGGCCTCCGCAGTCTGTAGGGCTGTAGGGAGACCGTACAAAGGGAGGAGACGGCAGGACTTAGAAAACCGATCCACAACAACCAGGATCGTGGTGTTACCCTGTGAGGGAGGAAGATCCGTCACGAAGTCCACCGACAGGTGCTACCACAGCCGTTGTGGAACGGGTAAGGGTTGTAACTTTCCTCTGGGCAGGTGCCAAGGTGCCTTGCACTGGGCGCACACTGAGCAGGAGGAAACATAAACCCTCACGTCCTTGGCCAAGGTGGACCACCAGTACTTCCCACTAAGACAGCGCACTGTCCGACCGATGCCCGGATGACCAGAGGAGGGTGACGTGTGGGCCCAATAGATCAAACGGTCGTGGACAGCAGACAGAACGTACAGACGCCCAGCTGGACACTGGAGGGGAGTGGGCTCCGTACGTAATGCCCGCACAATGTCCGCGTCCAGCTCACACACTACCGGTGCCACCAGGCAAGAGGCCGGGAGTATGGGAGTGGGATCCATGGACCGCTCCTCTGTGTCATACATCCAGGACAGTGCGTCTGCCTTCGTGTTCTGGGAACCTGGTCTGTAGGACAGGGTGAAAACAAAACAGGTAAAGAACATGGCCCACATTGCTTGGTGAGGGTTCAGTCTCCTCGCCACCCGGATGTACTCCAGATTGCGGTGGTCAGTCCAGATGAGAAAAGGGTGTTTAGCCCCCTCAAGCCAATGTCTCCACGCCTTCAAGGCCTTAACGACAGCCAACAGCTCCCGGTCCCCCACATCATAGTTTCGCTCCGCCGGGCTGAGCTTCTTCGAAAAGAAGGCACAGGTGCGGAACTTTGGTGGCGTACCCGAGCACTGAGAGAGCACGGCTCCTATCCCAGCCTCGGACGCGTCCACCTCCACTATGATCCGGATGAGCCAGCACTGGAGCCGAGGTAAACAGAGCCCTCAGGTGACCAAAAGCCCTGTCCGCCTCAGCCGACCACTGCAGTCGCACCGGTCCCCCCTGGGAGTCGACCAATTACGAATGGCTGAAATGCAGACACTCTCCATCTCCACCCCTGCAGTGGAAATGCGGTACCCTAGGAAGGAGACGGACTGTTTAAAGAACAAGCATTTCTCAGCCTTGACGTACAGGTCATGCTCCAACAGTCGACACATGCTCGGCGCGTGTAGTGGAGTATATCAGAATGTCGTCTATATACACCACTACACCCTGCCCGTGCAGGTCCCGGAAAATCTCATCTACAAAGGCCTGGAAGACTGATGGAGCATTCATCCACCCGTACGGCATGACGAGGTACTCATAGTGCCCTGAGGTGGTACTAAATGCCGTCTTCCACTCGTCCCCCTCCCGGATACGCACCAGGTTGTAAGCACTCCTGAGATCCAATTTTGTGAAGAAGTGCGCCCGTGCATTGACTCGATCGCTATGAGAGGTAGCGGGTAACTGTACCTCACAGTGATCTGGTTGATGCCTCGATAGTCAATACACGGGCGCAGACCTCCATCCTTCTTCTACACAAAAAATAAACTGGAGGAGGCAGGTGAAGTGGAGGGCCGAATGTACCCCTGCCCCAGAGATTCGGAGACATATGTTTCCATAGCCGCCGTCTCCTCTTGCGACAGGGGATACATGTGACTCCTGGGAAGTGCTGCGTCTACCAGGAGATTTATCGCACAATCCCCCCGTCGATGGGGTGGTAATTGAGTCGCCTTCTTTTTACAGAAGGCGAGAGCCAAATCGGCATGTTCAGAAGGGATGTGCACGGTGGAGACCTGGTCTGGACTTTCCACCGTATTAGCACCGACAGAAACCCCTAAACACCTCCCCAAGCACTTTTGTGAAAACCCCTTGAGAGCCCTCTGTTGTCACGAAATAGTGGGGTCATGACAGGCCAACCAGGGTAGGCCCAGCACCACGGGAAACGCAGGAGAATCAATAAGGAAGAGACTGATTCTCTCCTTGTGATCCTCCTGCGTAACCATGCCCAGTGGAGCGGTGGCCTCCCTAATAAGCCCTGACCCTAATGGTCGACTATCTAGGGCGTGCACAGGGAAGGGCATATCCACAGGAACAACGGGGATCCCTAAACTACGGGCAAAAGATCTGTCAATGAAATTCCCAGCTGCGCCTGAATCTACGAGCGGGGAAAACTCAGGAAAATTCTATAATAAGGAACATGTGAGCAATAGGGGGCTCTGGGTGAGCCTGGTGCCGACTCACCTGGGGTGACACGAGAGTGCCCTGCTTGCTGCCTCGACTCCCAGAGGAACCTCCCCAGCACCGACCAGCAGTGTGCCCTCTGCGGCCAGAGATGGTGCAAGAAACGGCCTCTCCTCCGGTCGCCCTAAGTGCAGCACCTCCCAGCTCCATGGGCGTCCGTCGGCGTAGTGGTGCTGGGGGATGGTTCCGACAGACCCCGATCTGGACGTCCGCGGGTAGCCAGCAGGTTATCCAGCCGGATGGACAGGTCGACCAGCTGGTCGAATGTGAGAGTGGTGTCCCTGCAGGCCAACTCCCGATGGACGTCCTCGCGCAGACTGCACCGGTATTGATCGATCAGGGCCCTATCGTTCCATCCCGCGCCAGCAGCCAGGGTCCGGAAGTCCAAGGCGAACTCCTGTGCGCTCCTCGTCCCCTGCCTCAGGTGAAATCCTCGTAGTGGTCCAACACCGCTTCTCCTTCCCCCTATACGCCGTTGGCCCACTCCAGGGCTTTGCCTGAGAGGCAGGAGACGAGGGCGGACACGCTCTCACGGCCCGAAGGAGCCGGCTTGACGGCTGCCAGGTAGAGCTCCAGCTGGAGTAGGAACCCCTGACATCCGGCAGCCGTCCCATCACACTCCCTTGGGAGCGCAAGGCGAATACCACTGGGACCGGGTGAAGGAGGGGTGAGCAGTGGTGCCTGTGGTGGTGCTGGTGGAGGCGCTGGAGGAACTCCTCCTCTCTCCGAACGGTCCATTGTCTGCAGGACGTGATCCATGGCGGTGCCGAGACGTTGCAACATGGTCGCTCGCATGTTGCTGGACACGCTCCTCGACCGCCAACACGGGGGTGTCTGCTCCTGTTGACTCCAATGTTCCGGTGCGTTATTCTGTCAGGTGCCGGGTGTAGCTGGTGCAAATGAGTCAGGCGCAGGACAGCAGAGAAGAGCATTACAACTTAGTTTACTCAAGGAAATAACAAAGTACCAACAATACCATGCCCACCAAATATGGACTGACATTAACTTGTTAGGGAGTGGTGGGGCGCTAGCCGACACTACCAGGTGAAATTATTAAACATGCACCAATATACAAGTGTTTCATACTCATCAAAAGCTCTGCTTCTTGGCAATATCACAGCGTTGTCGGATTTCAAAAAGGCTTTACGGTGAAAGCACTACATTTGATTGTTTGAGGGTAGCACCTTCAATATTTTCCATAACCATGAAATCTTTAGCCAGCGCGGTCGATAGAAAATGCATTTCACAGGGAAAACCTGTGCCTTACCTTTTGTAGAACTTCTGCAGAGGGCTTCCTAAGTGTCCAACGAAGACAATCCATGGGTATTTGGTTATAAAAAGTCATTAATTATATCCATAAATCTCTGTTTGGTTGGCGCCTTGTGTTCAGAAAATCCAACGTGAACAGAACGCGTNAACCTCTACCTATTGAAGACAATGGTTCCGATTGCCTTCAAACTTTACGTATACACTGCTGACATCCAGTGGAAGCAATAGGTACTACATTCAGTGTCCTGGTATAAAGACTTTTCTAAAGGCACTGTCTCAAATTGAGCCATAAGCCACCAGAATGACATTTCCGGATGGAATTTTCTCTGGTTTTTGCCTGCCAAATGAGTTCTGTTATACTCACAGACAAAATGTTAACACTTTTGGAAACCTCAGAGTGTTTCCTATCCAATAGTACTAATTATGTGCATATCCTATTTTCTGAGCCTGAGTGGCAAGCATTTTACTTTGGGCACGCACGACTCTCCAAAACCGACCCCTCAGCTGCCGCTCCCTAACAAGTTAACAGGAACAATAACAAAAACATGGGGGAAACAGAGGGTTAAAAATGAACATGTAATTGGGGAATTTAAATCAGGTGTGTAGAAACCAAAGACAAAACAAATGGAAAATGAAAAGTGGATCGACGATGGCTAGAAGGCCGGTGACGTCGACTGCCGAACGCCGCCTGAACAAGGAGAGGGACCGACTTCGGCTGAAGTCGTGACACTCATGGCTGCCTCCATGTTGTCAAACGTGGTGTAAAGGTGACTTATTGAAATGGGATGTGGAGTTCCTTTTAGGACTTGAACAGCGTTACTTTATATTATGGGTATCCATTTATCAATACATTTAAAATGATTTGACAAAAATAAAAATCATTCAACGTTAATACCCCCCAAAAAATGTGCTACAAATGTCAGTCTTTAGGTCTTACGGTATTTCTGTTCTCTTTTTTCAGTGTTGTGGAAATGTAAGGGGTGTTCAGAATTGCTGTGAAGTAGGTCCCAACCTTTATATCATTATAAGTTAAAACACCCACATTACGGCCATACTGTCCGTTTCCCATGTACATACATTGACTGTCCATGCACATTTAAGACCTGGAATGCCTTAGTTGTGCACCAAAGTAAAGTCCACTCAACAGAGGTTACTAAAAATCTCACAAACATAACAATACTCAGTTGTAATCTATGTACTTGTAATGATTAAGCATCAGAAAATGATTGTTTTGTACACATCAACAGCCATCTCAAGAGTAATGAAACTATCACTTGTATATTTGTAGGCTGTAATTTTCAGACAAACATTAATGGTACCATTAACATTGCCCTCACACATGGTTGGATTTTAAACCCGGAGTAGTCAAAATGACTAGAGTATCTTCATAATAGTCAGGAAGAAGAGCTTGTTTATGATGCCAATGCTTCTTCTGATTTGTTTTGTACAGCTAAAGGCTTAGCAACTATTATTGAGGAAAGATGTGAGGGAGATCCATCATTTGATTTGTTCCACACCTGTCCCTTTATCTAGTGACTTTGTTGGTGGCATCTTTCGTCAACACGACCTCCAAGTGGATGAATCAACCATTAAAGAAATTGCTGTTTCAGTTTGTTCTGGTAATCCTGAGCTAAAGTCTATTGAAAAAGGTGGTTGTCTTAGCACTGCTTATCAGCGTAAGCAGTATTACAAGGAGAACTTCAGTGTGTGGAGCCAATTGAATACATACTCAATGCTAAAAAGAGACACTTTCCAGTATGTCCCAATACTGAAGTCATTACAGAAGCTTTTAAGTAGAAGAGACATTGTTGATAAAGTAGTTGAGAGTCATTGGGGACAGCACAACAATAATATTGGACCATCATATCAATACAAGTCCTACAAAGATAGTTCACATTTTAAGGATAACTGTTTTCTCTCTGGAGAAGAGCGAAGGACACTCTTAGGTCTTTATGTGGATGACTTCGAAACGGGTAATCCCCTTGGCACTTTACGGAAGAAACACAAGCTATGTGCTTTTTATTGGGTGTTGGCTAACTTGCCCCACTGTCCCAAACGAGCTGTCTCACTGCTTAGCATTACTTGCATCAAGAGGACTTTTTACATTGGATTACCTGAATAAAGATTTTCTGAATTTCCCCTACAAGTGACCAGACAAGACAAATAGACCTCATGTGTTACCACACAGTTTGTCCAGTAGAAAAACAGTGGGTGGAAACGCTCATGAAAACTGGTGCTTGCTAAGGTTGTTACCATTTTTGATCGGCCCCCTTGTACCTGAAGATGAGCCAGCGTGGCTTGGACTTATGGACCTGAAAGACAAAATTGAGCTTGTTGTTGCCCCTGTGCATAGTGATGACTCTATTTCTTATCTAGAAAGAAACATATTTGAGCACAGGCATAGATACAAAGAGTTGTTCCCTGGTGTTAGGATTCTACTGAAGCATCATTATCTGGAACACTACCCCAAATGATTCGGTTTTTGGTCCTCTTGTAAGGCTATGGACAATGCTCTTTGAGGCCTAACATAGCTTTTTTTAAGCAAGTTATCAGACACACAAGGTTCTTCAAAAATGTACCTCTTTCATTAGCCTCCAAGCATCAGATGATGATTGCTTACCAGTTGAGCTCTCCTTATCTTAGCAAGTCTTTGCAAGGACCCTATTTTTGGAAATGAGTTCTTTAACCTGACCTCAATGTCAGAAGTAGAGGACAAAGTTACTCTTAAAGTTATTGACATGTCAGAGACCCCCACAATTCACTGTGCTGAACCTCCAGCAGTATCAACACCACACTCCCAACAAAATCCGCCTTCAATCGTCGCCACATCGATGACTCGTCAGCACTGTCCAGTGGCTCAGTTGACACTGACATACTGTCTTCTCCAGAGTCTACTAGCTCACTCTCCTCTTGTCCTACTTTGTTATGTGTGCCTCGATTCTCCTACGATGCTGAGATAAAACTTCAGCAGGCCAATTCAGCTTAACTTGAAAGTGGCACTCCACTTGTTCCAGAGCCTAAGTTGAGGTCAGACATACTCGATGGCTTGTTGCAAGAAATTGTCCAGTATAAGGTTTATGCCACTGATGGAGAGATGGATTACAAACTGGTAAACTACTGCACTCACCTGAGAGGACTGGAATGTCCAGAGGTGACGATTAACTCCTTGAAGCCGTCATTGTTCCTAGGCCGTCATTGTAAACAATAATTTGTTCTTATCTGGCTTGCCTAGTTAAATAAATAAAATAAAAATCCATGCTTGTCTTATTGTTGATCTATTGGGTATGTTATCTGGGATTTGTTGGTGAAGGTAGAAAATTAATTTCCCTCAGCTTGCCACATAAGTGAGCTGTATTCAGAAATATCACCATTTGTGCTGACTGCCTAGTTATGTCTCTCCCTATAGAGAACCCTCTAGTTTGCTGATCATCTCCAGTCTATTTTCCTTTTTGCAGGTTTTATAATCTAATTTGTTTAATTAGTATTTTCAGTTCAATGCTGAGTTTAAGAGAATCACCACAACCCCACTCCAGTCCAAATGTCTTTCTCAACTTGATATACACTCAGATAACCTGCTGAAGTTGTTCCAAAGAGGATGATGGACAGCTGGGCTTCAAAATGAGACATAAATAAAAAAAATCCTTCTTCTCTTTTCTTAAAATAGCAACATAGATGTCTGACGAGAGTGCATCATAAAGGGAGTGTGAGTGTATATGGGTGAAGACCCAGAAAACCTTGTTCAAGAATACGTGGTATGTTAATAGATTGAAGTGTTTCCTTCTTCCTTCCTCTGTCTTCCAGCTTATTTCATTAGCTATTCTATTGCTGTGTCATATCCTCTGTCTTCCATCTTATTTCATTAGCTATTCTATTGCTGTGTCCTATCCTCTGTCTTCCATCTTATTTCATTAGCTATTCTATTGCTGTGTCATCTCCTCTGTCTTCCATCTTATTTCATTAGCTATTCTATTGCTGTGTCCTATCCTCTGTCTTCCATCTTATTTCATTAGCTATTCTATTGCTGTGTCATCTCCTCTGTCTTCCATCTTATTTCATTAGCTATTCTATTGCTGTGTCATATCCTCTGTCTTCCATCTTATTTCATTAGCTATTCTATTGCTGTGTCATCTCCCCTGTCTTCCATCTTATTTCATTAGCTATTCTATTACTGTGTCATCTCCTCTGTCTTCCATCTTATTTCATTAGCTATTCTATTGCTGTGTCATCTCCCCTGTCTTCCATCTTATTTCATTAGCTATTCTATTGCTGTGTCATCTCCCCTGTCTTCCATCTTATTTCATTAGCTGCGGTTAGATGCACATTTCTTTTTATTCAGACTTGTATTATTCAGATTAAAGACTCATTTTTTAGTTTGCGTGAATGTTGAATACATTGATCAAACTGGCTATGTTTTAAATATAATCTAAATAGAATGGAAATCTTGGTTAGAACCACTTTTAATTTCAGCCTTGTAATAGGCGTTGTTCAAATATTACTAGTAGTTCTTGATTTAGTTGACACTTAAAAGGACTCCAGTCTTGATTTATTTCTGTCTGTATTATGCTCTTGTGCTTCATCAGCTATACTTTTTAGTAACTGTAAACACTTAATTGATGAATGATTCATTTTGTATGATTGACAAGTTTTGACTTTGTTCAGGGTATGGATGAAGAGTCCACCAAGACAGCTATTGAGGACACTACCGTGGGGATCTACATTATCAAAGACCATGCTGCGAGTGAGGATAACAGAGGACACTGGGATTGTCCTTTAAGGCGTCAAGGTGCTGCAGGATCTGGGCAATGTAGCTGTTGCTGTTGCAATGCTGTTGCAATGCTGTGCAGCCTCTTGTATGCCATGAACCTCAGTTACCCTACTGAGCTCCGCTACACCGTAAGTCTTTCAGAAGGTTTTTAATGGAACTAAATGGGGACAAACTTTCTAACAAAGCTGTTGCATTTAAAAACAGGCTGTTTCAGTGAGCGGTTTTGTTGTAAATTTCACACTGTATGTTTGATTTACTGTATGTTGTTACACACTGTATGTTTGACTTACTGTATGTTGTTTCACACTGTATGTTTGACTTACTGTATGTTGTTTCACACTGTATGTTTGACTTACAGCATGTTGTTTCACACTGTATGTTTGACTTACTGTATGTTGAACTTGTTAGATTGTTCACAAAAACTCTAAACAGAATGAGCATGTCAAAAGATGGAGCTATCGTGATTTTGTTAGATATTTTGTATTGTGTACTGTAGATGCCATTCATTTTCTTTGATGCTTATGGAATAAGTTCAAGTTTCACTTTGTAGTGACTTTTAGTCAAGAGAATTAACACGCACAAATATGTACACATACCTACTTCATTCTTCATTCTTCATTCTTTGTAACAAAATGCATTAGATTGAGAGCCCAATCATTGTTAGGACAACTTCTTATTGTTTTTATGCAGTTAAGGGTCAGAGATGAGTACCACAAGTAACTTTACTCAAAAAACGTACTCATTAATGCAGAGAAAATACCCAAGCCCACAATACGGACCGTAATACAACACAAACAATCACGCACAACAAACATAGGGAAAACAAAGGGTTAAATAATGAACATGTAATTGGGGAATTGAAACCAGGTGGGTAAAACAAAGACAAAACAAATGGAACATGAAAAGTGGATCGGCGATGGCTAGAAGACCGGGGACGTCGACCGCCGAACGCCGCCCGAACAAGGAGAGAGACCGACTTCGGCGGAAGTCGTGACATATATAGTCTACAGCATTGTGATTTAGACCTGTGCAATTCATTGAACACAATGTCAGTGAATGTACATTTGTTGTTCCAATGAGCTGAACCGTTACAAAAAATACAGTATAATTTTGAAACATAACTTTTGTCTTATTTGTCACTGATGCACATGGTCTCTTGTTCCTTGCTTCCACATCTTTAGCTTGTACTTTTTATGTCCCTGTTCATTAGTGTAAATATGGTAGAAAACGGCAGCATTTCATCTCATGCTTCCATGAATAATTATGTAGAGCATTGTCTAAAATATAAATTATGGAATAAGTTCTACATAATTATGAGTAATATCATCAATAAAAGAATGTTAATTATTAAGTAGTGATCAGGTTTAGGGAACATGATCAAATCCATTTGAAGCTACACATTTAATTTAAGTAAAATTTGCTTTACCAAATCATGTTAAATTGATTATATTCCATTAAAATGCATTTACATGAACACATTATATTTGCTTGACAAAAAGAAAAGAAGTAAACTGAAAAAGTTCGGATAGCCATTTGATTACCTGTTCAGGAGTCTTATGGCTTGGGGGTAAAAACTGTTGAGAAGCCTTTTTGTCCTAGACTTGGCACTCCGGT
>QNTS01004169.1:27187-46235 GCA_003317085.1 Hucho hucho | reverse complement strand
GGGGGGGGGGGGCGGAGCTGTTGGCCGGGGTTGGGGTAGCCAGGAGGAAAGCATGGCCAGCCGTAGAGAAATGCTTGTTGAAATATTCGATTATCATGGATTTGTCGGTGGTGACCGTGTTACCTAACCTCAGTGCAGTGGGCAGCTGGGAGGAGGTCCTATTGTTCTCCATGGACTTGACAGTGTCCCAAAACTTTTTGGAGTTAGAGCTACAGGATGCAAATTTCTGTTTGAAAAAGCTAGCCTTTGCTTTCCTGACTGATTGCGTGTATTGGTTCCTGACTTCCCTGAACAGTTGCATATCGCGGGGACTATTCGATGCAATAGCAGTCCACCACAGGTTGTTCTTGTGCTGGTCAAGGGCAGTCAGGTCTGGAGTGAACCAAGGGCTGTATCTGTTCTTAGTCCTACATCTTGCTTTTAAAGAACGACCAGGCATCCTCGATTGACGGAATGAGGTCAATATCCTGCCAGGATACCCGGGCCAGGTCGATTAGAAAGGCCTGCTCGCAGAAGTGTTTTAGGGAACGTTTGACAGTGATAAGGGGTGGCCGTTTGACCGCGGGCCCATAGCGGATGCAGGCAATGAGGCAGTGGTCGCTGAGATCCTGATTGAAAACAGCAGAGGTGTATTTGGAGGGCAAGTTGGTCAGGATAATGTCTATGAGGGTGCCCATGTTTACAGATTTAGGATTGTACCTGGTGGGTTCCTTGATGATTGGTGTGAGATTGAGGGCATCTAGCTTAAATTGTAGGACTGCCGGGGTGTTAAGCATATCCCAGTTTAGGTCACCTAACAGAACGAACTCTGAAGATAAATGGGGGGCAATCAATTCACATATGGTGTCCAGGGCACAGCTGGGAGCTGAGGGGGGGTCTATAGCAGGCGGCAACAGTGAGAGACTTATTTCTGGAGAGATACATTTTTTGAATTAGAAGTTCGAACTGTTTGGGCATAGATCTGGAAAGTATGATAGAACTTTGCAGGCTATCTCTGCAATAGATTGCAACTCCTCCCCCTTTGGCAGTTCTATCTTGGCGGAAAATGTTGTAGTTGGGTTTGGAAATCTCTTTTTTTTGGTGGCCTTCCTAAGCCAGGATTCAGACACGGCCAGGACATCAGGGTTGGCGGAGTGTGCTAAAGCAGTGAGTAAAACAAACTTAGGGAGGAGGCTTCTGATGTTAACATGCATGAAACTGAGGCTTTTACGGTTACAGAAGTCAACAAAAGAGAGTGCCTGGGGCCTGGGAATAGGTGTGGTGCTGGGGGCTACAGGGCCTGGGTTTACCTCCACATCACCCGAGGAACAGAGGAGGAGCAGGATGAGGGTACGGCTAAAGGCTATCAGAACAGGACGTCTAGTGCGTTGGGAACAGAGAATAAAAGGAGCAGATTTCTGGGCATGGTAGAATAGATTCAGGGTATAATATGCAGACAGGGGTATGGCGGAGTGAGAGTACAGTGGAGGTAGGCCCAGGCAACGAGTGATGATAAGAGTGGTTGCATCTCTGGAGGTGCTGGTAATACTGGGTGAGGTCACTGCATGTGTGGGAGGTGGGACAAAGGAGGAATCTGAGGCATGTATAGTGGGCCGCAAGGCTAGTCAGTAAGACCGCAAGGCTAGTCAGCTAAGACAACAACAACAGGTAAAACTGACGATGAATGGGCAAAGTGGGTTGGTTAGCAACACACAGGGCCTGAGTACGCGGCTGGGGCCGACAGATAAATAATAAAAAAAATAAACAGAATGGAGTACCGTGATTAATGAATAGTCCTGCAGGCATCAGCTATGTAGCCGAGTGATCATAGGGTCCAGTGAACAGCAATAGATGGGGCAGGGAAGCCGCGAGGTAGTCGTTACTACGCCGGCACGCAGGAGACACGGCGTTTAAAGTTAAGAGTTAGCAGGCCGGGGTTGGTAGAACCGTCTGCTCCGACGAAGGCCGGTTGCAGGCAGAGCGGATGGAGTAATCGTCGGCAGACCAGTCGAGGTGGTACGACGGGGCGTCGTGTCGAGAGGGATCCAAGCCAGATGGCGAGAGAGGTATTGTTTTTGCTAGCCGGGAGATGCGCCTCAGGTGTAGTGGTCCAGGGTTTACGGCAGGGATCCGGCGTTGTGGTGGAGAAACAGTCCGATGGTGCTAGGCTGGCAAGTATTATCCGGGCTAAAAAAGGCGGGTGTCTGTGCAGTAGGTTAAATGCCGCTAGCGGTGGCTAACAGTGACTGAATAGCTAGTAGCTGGTTAGCTCGCTAGCTCCCGATGGAATTCAGTCTAAAAAGGTCTAAAAAAATAGCGGTTAGGTAACACAATGGGTGAGGCAGGTTACTGGAAGGTATATTTAATATAAAAATGGAAAAGAGATTGAAAATAAAATTGAAATATGTACAAAAAAGACGAAAAATACAAAGTACACGAAGGGGATGAACAAAAACACGTCTGCACTGCTACGCCATCTTGGATAAGATCTGAAGAGTGACCATATGAAAAGAGTGACCATGTGAAGAGTGACCATATGAAAAGAGTGACCATATGAAGAGTGACCATAAGAAATGTGACCATATGAAAAGTGTGACCATATGAAGAGTGACCACGTGAAGAGTGACCATATGAAAATAGTGATAAAATGAAGAGTGACCATATGAAGAGTGACCATATGAAGAGTGACCAAATGAATAGTGGCCATATGAAGAGTGACCATATGAAAAGTGACTATATGAAAAGTGTGACCATATGAATAGTGACCGTATGAAAAGAGGGACCATATGAAGTGTGACCATATGAAAAGTGACCATATGAAATGAGTGACCATATGAAAAGTGTGACCTTATGAAAAGAGTGACCATATGAAGAGTCACCATATCAAATGAGTGACCATATGAAAAGATTGACCATATGAAGAGTGACCATATGAAAAGAGTGACCACATGAAAAGAGTGACCATATGAAGAGTCACAATATAAAATGAGTGACCATATGAAGAGTGACCATATGAAAATAGTATCATATGAAGAGTGACCATATGAAAAGAGTGACCATATGAAAAGAGTGACCATATGAAAAGAGTGACAATATGAAGAGTGACCATACGAAGAGTGGCCATATGAAAATAGTATCATATGAAGAGTGACCATATGAAAAGAGTGACCATATGAAAAGAGTGACCATATGAAAGAGTGACCACATGAAAAGAGTGACCATATGAAAATAGTGACAATATGAAGAGTGACCATATGAAAAGTGTGACAATATGAATAGTGGCCATATGAAGAGTGACAAAATGAAAGTGACCATATGAATAGTGTGACCATATGAAGAGTGACCGTATGAAGAGTGACCATATGAAAAGTGACCATAGGAAAAGTGTGACAACTTGAAAAGTGACCATATGAAGAGTGACCATATGAATAGTGGCCATTTGAAGAGTGACCATATGAAATGTGACCATATGAAAAGAGTGACCATATGAAGAGTGACCGTATGAAAAGATTGACAATTTGAAGAGTGACCAAATGAAAAGTGACCATATGAAATGAGTGACCATATGAAAAGTGACCATATGAAGAGTGGCCATGTGAAGAGTGTCCATATAAAAAGTGTGACCATATGAAAAGTGTGACCATATGAAAATAGTGACCATATGAAAAGAGTGACCATATGAAAGAGTCACCATATGAAGTGAGTGACCATATGAAAAGAGTGACCATATGAAGAGTGACCATATGAAAAGTGACCTTATGAAGAGTCAGCATATGAAATGAGTGACCATATGAAAAGAGTGACCATATGAAAAGAGTGACCATATGAAATGAGTGACTATATGAAGATTCACCATATGAAATGAGTGACCATATGAAAAGAGTGACCATATGAAGAGTGACCATGTTAAGAGTGACCATATGCAGAGTGACTATATGAAAAGAGTGACCATATGAAAAGGGTGACCATTTGAAGAGTGACCATATGAAAAGAGTGACCATATGGAAAGAGTGACCATGTGAAGAGTGACCATATGAAAATAGTCACCATGTGATAAGAGTGACCATGTGAAGAGTGACCATATGAATATTGTGACCATATGAAAGAGTGACCATGTGAAGAGTGACCATATCAAAAGACTGACCATATAAAGACTGACCGAATGAAGAGTGACCATGTGAAGAGTGACCATATGAAGACTGACCGTATCAAGAGTGACCATGTGAAGAGTGACTATGTGAAGAGTGACCATGTGAAGAGTGACCATGTGACTGTATCCGTGGCAGTCCTATTACAGTGGGTTGTTTCTGACAGCTAATTAATGAGGTTTATTTTCCCTCTCCCTCGATTTATTTTCTCTTCTCCCGCTCCCTCGTTCCTCCTGTTCAGGTGTCCTGTCTCCACTCACAGACTGTGACAGGTGTGCTCTGTGCCAGGAGGTAAAGCAGCAGTGTGTGTGTGTGTTTGCCCAATGCCAGGAGGTGCCAACGCAAAGCAGAAACAGTACCCAGCTGGAGAGTGTCCCCCCTGTCACACACACTGATTACACCTGACACCTGCAAGGCTATGGATCTGCAGTTCTCCATGTTTTGGTGAAACACACACACACACACATGCACACACGCACATAACGCACCCGCACACACACAACAGCCTGGTTTGGCATGGGCTAATGGGTTATTAGGTGACAGTGCTAAACATGAGTCTGTACATTCTGCCTGTGTTTGTGTGTGTGTGTGTGTGTGTGTGTGCGTGCGTGTTTGTGTGCGTTTGTGACGTACATGCGTTTGTGTGTGTGTATGTTTGTGCGTATATGTGTAAATGTGTGTTTCAGAAATCCCTGGCCCATGCTGCAGCTAAACTCCCAGCCACATCCTATATTAATGAAACTTTGAATGTTTGTAATGGCCCTGTTCTCTGCTGTACTTAAAGTGAGGTATTTGGAGGTAACTCAAGGTCTTTCCCATAACATGTTGATCATATTAACTCTACCCCACAGGACGGAGGCTGAAATAGCTCCATAGCACTTTGTTTCCACCAGACTGTGTGTATTAATTACTGTATATAATAACCTGACACATAAGTATGTTTGTCTTCTATGGATCACGTAGAGCACTGTCAAGTGCATACAGTATATTATATATATATTATATTATATATTACTGTCTGACCACATGAATGGGGACATTTTCATTGAATACTGACTATGCCAAACCACACACAACTATAGACAGAAGACACTGTCCTTTGAATCACAGATAATGATTGTTTTCAATCAAATCAATCAAATCAAATTGATTTATAAAGCCCTTTTCACATCAGCAGATACAGAAACCCAGCCTAAAACCCCAAACAGCAAGCAAGGCAGATGTAGAAGCACGGTGGCTAGGAAAAACTCCTTAGAAATGCAGGAACCTAGGAAGAAACCTAGAGAGGAACCAGGCTCTGAGCGGTGGCCAGTCCTCTTCTGGTTGTGCTGGGTGGAGATTATAAGAGTACATGACCAGTTAAGGCCAGATTGTTCTACAAGATGTTCAAACTTTCATAGATGACCAGCAGGGTCAAATAATAATCACAGTGGTTGTAGAGGGTGCAACAGGTCAGTACCTCAGGAGTTGGCTTTTCATAGCCAAGCATTCAGAGGTCGAGACAGCAGGAGCGCATTTAACCAGGGCAAGAAGACTGGGAATATGGAAGAATACAACCAGTGTGGTTATTCCCTCTGCAAAGCAATCAAGCAGGCTAAACGTCGGTATAGGGACAAAGTTGAGTCCAAGTTCAACGGCTCAGACACAAGACGTATGTGGCAGGGAAAACCAGCCATGTCGCGAACTCAGACGTATTGCTTCCGGACAGGCTGAACACCTTCGCTTGCTTTGAGGATAATGCAGTGCCACCGACGCGGCCTGCTATCAAGGACTGTGGGCTCTCCTTCTCTGTGGCCGACGTGACTAAGACATTTAATCATGTTAACCCTCGCATGGCTGCCGGCCCAGATGGTATCCCTAGCCGAGTCCTCAAAGCATGCGCAGACCCGCTGGCTAGTGTGTTTACAGATATATTCAATCTCTCCCTATCCCAGTCTGTTGTCCCCACATGCTTCAAGATGGCTACCATTGTCCCTGTACCTAAGAAAGCAAAGGTAATTTAACTAAATGACTATCGCCCCGTAGCACTCACCTCTATCATCATGAAGTGCTTTGAGAGACTAGTCAAGGATCATACCACCTCCACCTTTCCTGCCACACTAGACCCACTTCAATTTGCTTACCGCCCCAATAGATCTACAGACGATGCACACGCCACCACACTGCACACTTCTCTATCCCATCTGGAAAAGAGGCATACCTATGCAAGAATGCTGTTCATTGACTATAGCTCAGCATTCAACACCATAGTACCCTTCAAGGTCATCATCAAGCTCAAGGCCCTGGGTCTGAACCCTGTCCTGTGCAACTGGGTCCTGGACTTCCTGACAGGTCGCCCCCAGGTGGTGATGGTAGGAAACAATCCCTCCTCTTCGCTGATCCTTAACACTGGGGCCCCACAAGAGTGCGTGCTCAGCCCCCGCCTGTACTCCCTGTACAAGGGTGTGTGCTTAGCCCCCTCCTGTACTCCCTGTTCACCCATGACTGCGTGGCAAAGCATGCCTCCAACTCAATCATCAAGTTTTCAGATGACACAACAGTGGTAGGCTTGATTACCAACAATGATGAGACAGCATACAGGGAGGAGGTGAGGACTCAGGGAGTGTGGTTCCAGGTAAATAACCTCTCACTCAATGTCAACAAAACTAAGGAGATGATCGTGGACTTCAGGAAACAGCAGAGGGAGCACCCCCCTATCCACATTGATGGGACCGCAGTGGAGAAGGTGGAAAGCTTCAAGTTCCTTGGTCTACACATTACTGACAAACTGAAATGGTCCACCCACACAGACAGTGTGTTGAAGAAGGCTCAACAGCGCCTCTTCAACCTCAGGAGGCTAAAGAAATGTGGCTTAACACATAAAACCCTCACAAACATTTACAAATGCACAATTGAGAGAATCCTGTCGGGCTGTATCATCGCCTGTTACGGCAACTGCACCGCCCGCAACCGCAAAGCTCTCCAGAGGGTGGTGCGGTCTGCCCAACGCATTACCAGGGGCAAACTTCCCGCCCTCCTGGACACCTACAGCACCCAATGCCATAGGAAGGCTAAAAAGATCATCAAGGAATAACAACCTATACCTCAACGTAACCAAGACTAAGGAGATGATTGTGGACTACAGGAAAAGGAGGACCGAGCACGCCCCCATTCTCATCGACGGGGCTGTAGTGGAGCAAGTTGAGTGCTTCAAGTTCCTTGGTGTCCACATCACCAACAAACTAGAATGGTCCAAACAGACCAAGACAGTCGTGAAGAGGGCATGACAAAGCCTATTCCCCCTAAGGAAACTAAAAAGATTTGGCATGGGTCCTGAGATCCTCAAAAGGATCTACAGCTGCAACATCGAGAGCATCCTGACTGGTTGAATCACTGCCTGGTACGGCAATTGCTTGGCCTCTGACCGCAAGGCACTACAGAGGGTAGTGCGTACGGCCCAGTACATCACTGGGGCTAAGCTGCCTGCCATCCAGGACCTCTACACCAGGCAGTGTCAGAGGAAGGCCCTAAAAATTGTCAAAGACCCCTGCCACCCCAGTCATAGACTGTTCTCTCTACTACCGCATGGCAAGCAGTACTGGAGTGCCAAGTCTAGGACAAAAAGGCTTCTCAGCAGTTTTTACCCCCAAGCCATAAGACTCCTGAACAGGTAATCAAATGGCTAACCGGGATATCTGCATTGTGTCCCGCCACCCACCACCCGCCAACCCCTCTTTTACGCTACTGCTACTCTCTGTTCATCATATATGCATAGCCACTTTAACCATATCTACATGTACATTTGAAGTCGGAAGTTTACATACACTTAAGTTGGAGTGTTTTTCAACCACTCCACAAATGTCTTGTTAACAAACTATAGTTTTGGCAAGTCGGTTAGGACATCTACTTCGTGCATTACACAAGTCATTTTTCCAACAATTCTTTACAAACAGATTATTTCACTTATAATTCATTGTATCTCAATTCCAGTGGGTCAGAAGTTTACATACACTAAGTTGACTGTGCCTTTAAACAGCTCGGAAAATTCCAGAAAATTATGTCATGGCTTTAGAAGGATAATTGATATCATTTGAGTCAATTTACATTGACCCCCCCCCTCTCCCTTTCGTACACTCGCTGTTTGTTTGTTAGCTATGCATAGTCACTTCACATCCACCTACACGTACAGATTACTTCAACTAGCCTGTACCCCCGCACAATGACTCGGTACCGGTGCCCCCTTTATATAGCCTCGTTATTGTTATTGTTATTGTGTTACTTTTATTATTACTTTTTATTTTAGTCTACTTGGTAAATTGTTTCTTCTTCTTGAACTGCACTGTGGGTTAAGGGCTTGTAAGTAAGCATTTCATGGTAAAGTCTACACTTGTTGTATTCGGCGCATGTGACAAATACAAATTAATTTGATTTGATTTCATGTACACAGACACACAAACAAACACACACACAACCATGCATGCATGTACACTCACAGAGGTGGTCAAGTGAAGGACAAACCACTTGTCCTCTATTTGAAGAGATTATTGTAAGTTTTCCTTGAAGACCACGGCCATGGTATTGATTAAGAACGGTTCAACCACACTCAGACCACACACACAGACTTATTGACCACAACACGCTATAGCTGGAGTATGGGAAAACAGACGTGTTTAGTTAGACTGAGGGAGTGACGAGGTGTATCTGTTGTATCTTCCATGCCATCCTCCTCCCCGTCACATTCTTCCCCCTGCCCTCTACCCCCATAAGCTACAAACAGAAAACCATGCACAACCAATCATATCCACAAATATATTCAGCATTCCTCTCTCCGTTTGCCTAAACAAACTTGGGAGGTTTTCCTGACTTGGTCTGTAGAGTGACGGATCTGCATATTCAACAGACTCTTTGTCGATGTGATGAAAGGTGAAGTGAGGGATGGAGTTCTACCAGTCTGTCAGGCACCACACGGCTTCAAACGCCCACAGCTGGCATGGCCAGGCGCAGGGACATTCCTATTGGCTCAGCCACGCAGAAAGTGGCTTGAAGATCCCCCATCTACACAGACCCCTACTTTGATGATGTCACTCCAACTCCAGTGTGTAGTGTGTAGTGTGTGTCAATATTTGGTCGTGAAATGTCCCACAGTTTCTAACATCCTATTGTGACGGTGAGTTCGACTTTCTGTATGTTCACAGGGGTTGGATAAGAAGAGGTGTGAAGAGGAGAAAGGAGGGACTGCCAGGAGGAAGGGGTGAAAGGAGGAGGGGAGAGATGGAGAGACAAAGAGAGAGAGGAGGGGAGGGATGGAGAGACAAAGAGAGAGAGGAGAGGAGGGATGGAGAGACAAAGAGAGAGAAGAGAGGAGGGGAGAGATGGAGAGACAAAGAGAGAGAAGAAAGGAGGGGAGAGATGTAGAGCCAAAGAGAGAGAAGAGAGGAGGGGAGAGATGGAGAGACAGATAGAGGGAGGGGTGAGTCCCACTGTTTCAGGAGTGAAAATTAAAGTCTCTCACAACCCCATCTCACCCCCAAATCATTTAGTCGCTGTTGGTCCTAACACACACCCCTAACTCCCTGAACAAGCATTTATTCAGTTGAGTTTGACTATTCCAAGCATGTTTATTACAGCTCTGATCACAGTTCATTAGTATCAGTGTTTGCATTGGATGGATGTCATATGAATCAGTTGGAGGCTGGACTGCATCCCACAGCTATTAATCCTAATGCACTGATTGAAGCTCATGTTAGATTTGATGTGATTGTTCTGGTATTTCCAACAAGCTCTCACAGTCTCACTGCAGAATTATTTTGATGTTCATCGACGTTCTCCAAACGTCAAATTTAGAAGTTAAGGGTTAAGTCTAGGGACTCATTCTGAATGGTTAAGGTTAAGGGTTAAGGTTTGGGATAGATTTAAAACGTTACATGAAACCTTCTGACCAAGAGACATGGGATTCCACCTATCCACTATCCCTGTTCACAATGCCTTAGCAAAACCCAAGCTTACTAAATAGCGCTCACTGTTGCCCCTAGTGAAGGCATTTCTCGACACCCTCAGGACAATTTTGACGTCAATCTTGAACGACCTGGCTGGGTATTTCATGATCAACATGGAGTTTCCGAGCAACTTTGTGTGTATGTGTGTGTGTGTGTGTATGTGTTACACGTGTCATATTTTATTTGTATCTCTAAAGTACAGCTGGAGCACTTTTCCATCTAACCTCGGCTGAACCCGCCGTGTGGACAGCACTCTATGGTTATTGAAGTTGTCTGTGTGAATATGTGTATGAGAGAGAGAGGGAGAGTGTGTATGTGTTTGTGTGTGTGTGTGTGTGTGTGTGCTTGTGTGTGTGTGATGACGCCAGTCTAAGAGCAGTCCAATTAGCAGAAGTCTTGGGACGTTGCAGAGGTCTTAGACACCCTTATTCTACATAGCAGAGCAGTGAAAGGAGGGCTAGTGTTACAACCGCAGTCCCTGACAGAAAAATCACTGCGCCAATGTGAACGCCCCTGTGTCCCCCTCTCACCCCTTATCTCACCCCCCATCTCACCCCTATCTTACCTCCTCTCACCCCCCTCTCACCCCCTTCTCACCCACTCTCACCCCCTCCTACCCCATCTCACTCCATCTTACCCACTCTCACCCCTCCCTCAGCCCTTATTACCCTACTCACCCATGGAACATTTTCGAAGGCCTGTTCTTGACTTGAGCCACAGCCATGCAGTCCTGCTTTTTTTCACTCTCAATACCGCAGTTGGCCCTGTGTGGGTGTGTGTGTTTGTGTGTGTTTGTGTGCGTGTGTGTGTTTGTGTGCGTGTGCATGTGTGTGTTTGTGTGCGTGTGTATGTTTGTGTGTGTTTTTGTGCGTGTGTGCAGTCCTCCTGCTCTCTCTCACTGTGACTGTCTGGAGCGCTCAGAGGATGTGACATCACGGCGGTGTTGTGTTCTGTGTTGACGTGTTTGCGGTGAGGGAGAGATCGGCCATGACACCCTGTGGTTGTTAGTTTAGGTCCCTCAGCTCTGACTCCAGCTGAATGGGTTGATTACAATATGTGTTTATTTCACTGCTGTACTGTAGTTATACTCCCTAATGATACTGGAACTGTAGAGTATCATTGGTCAGACACTGTAGCCTGTATCATAAAGGATTTCTGTTGGTTTGGAACTCGCTCAGGGTAGACGTTGCCTTAACGCACAGATCTAGAATCAGTGCATCATCCTACAATCCTCTAACCTTATCCCTCAATATACATGTCAAACTGGTCTAGGATCAGAGAGGAAAAAGAGAGGAAGATCAGGAGAGCATTGGTTTATGGGTATTGTCTAGGAATCGTATTACTGGAGAGTGATACCAGCTCTGAGAATATGCAGGATCAGATTCATCATGGTACAGTATGTTGCAGTGGGTCATTGAGGAGATGTATTGAGGAGCAGTGCCAGTCTCAGAGACGTCTTACTGGCAACTGTTTCATCCTCTGGTCTGCTCTGTTCGGCTCTGGTCCAGCTTCCCTCCATCTGTCTGTCCAAATCATAACATCTGCTCTGGAGGGTTCACAAAGACCTTTCAAAGAATAGGTTGAAATAAATATGTAAAGTCAGACTTCTGTTATTTCCTGACATTGTTCTAAGACATTGAACTGGCGTAGCGGGCAGCTGAGTGGAGTGTGACTGGTGTGACTGAGGCTGTCAGTGAAACCAACAAAGACTCTGGACCCTGAGAAGTTATTAAGTTCAGAAAGGTTTTTTTCAGTTCACGGTCTTCTCGTTTCACACAGTTATCTGTCCAATGAGTCCACATTAGGTTTTTAACACAGGCCTTCCTATGCTAGCTGTGTGGCTGTTAGCTACTCTACTCTACAGCTCAGCTGCTCCAGTGAAGGACACTGGATTTAGCCACTACTTATGACAACTCCCAAACAGGCCTGTAGCCTCTTACTGTTTATTTAACCAGATAATTCCGGTTCAGATATCCTCCTCTTGCCAGATGCTTGGCTTTTGTGTTCAGTTTGGAGAAGAGGGGCCAATGTTAATAACTCATGTGTTTATAATCTGTGGATAACAAACAGTCACTGCAGGCTAATTTGTGCTTGTATGTATGTGTGTGTGTGTCTGTGTCTGTGTGTGTGTGTGAGAGATTGATGAATCGGGGGTTTAATCTGCCTAAGTGTTCTATAGCAGCAGAGGGTCCAGTATTGCATTATCCCTGAAACTGGGCCATCCTGCTGTTAGTCATCCACCTATCACCTCCTCCACACACACGTTCATGCGTGTGTGGGAGGGTGTATGTGTGTACAGTACGTGAAGGTGTGTGTGCATCTGGGGGGAGTGTATATTAGAGAGTATTACATGGTAGATTTAGGATAAGATAACAGGATGTTTATTCTGTATAAGGATGAAGGTGCATAGTTTGTAGGACAGGGCTGAAGGCTGAGCCTGATGTGAATCACCACTAATGTAACGGATAAATCACCACATATCAACATTAACCCTATGATGAACTAACCCAGACATTGCTTTGTCTTATCATCAGCCAACAGGAGAAAATATATGGCTAGTTTTAGCTTTTAGCAGATGTAATGTGTTTACTAATATGGAGTCACTTTTCCTGACCATGGCTGGCTAAGGCTGGGATTCATTCAAGGGCATGGGTGACCTCAGATCCTCAAAAAGTTACACAGCTGCACCATCGAGAGCATCCTGACTGGTTGCATCATCGCTTGGTATTGCAACTTCTCAGCGTCTGACCGCAAGGCGCTACAGAGGGTAGTGCGCCGAGCTTCCTGCCATCCAGGACTTCTATACCAGCCGGTGTCAGAGGAAGGCACAAAACATGGTCAAAGACTCCAGCCATCCAAGTCATAGACTGTTCTCTCTGCTACCGCACGGCAGGACGTACCGGATTGCCATAAGACTGCTGAACAGTTCATCTAATGGCTATTTGCATTGAGCCCTTATTTGATGAGTATTTCTTATTATATTTTGCACTGACTCTCTTGCACAGCCTCATTGTACAGTACACTCACTGGACTCTAACCACACAACCACACATATTACACTGACACTCCAACACACACACACACACATTCACATTCCTTCACACGCTGCTGCTACTCTCTGTTTATTATCAGTGCATTGTCACTTTACCCCAACCTACATGTACATATTACCTCAATTACCTCGACTAACCCGTACCGCTGCACATTGACTCTGTCTTGGTACCCATTGTATAGCCTTGTTTTTGTTATTTTATTGTGTTATGATTTTCTTCTTCAGTTTATTTAGAAAATATTTTTTACTGACTTTTTTAAAACTCTGCATTGTTGGTTAAGGGCTCGTAAGAAAGCATTTTAGGAGGACGATCCCAGAGTTGACTTCACTCTGGTGACTGATCTGAGTTGCTGCTGGCAACCTGCAATAGAAACAGAATAAAAAACATGTACCTGTTTAAGAGAACACATGTCAGAGCGGCATTGGACTAAGATACAGTGGCATAGTGTAGAATACAGTATATACATATGAGATGGGTGATGCAATATTTATACACAATTAAAGTGACTAAGATACCGTAGAATAGTATAGATATGAGATGAGTAATGCAAGATGAGACGTTATTAAAGTGGCTAGTGTTTCATTTCCTTAAAGTGGCCAGTGATTCCTAATCTATGTCTATAGGGAGCAGCTTCTGATGTGCTGGAGATGGCTGTTTAACAGTCAGTGGTGTAGTATAGAATACAATACAGTATATACATATGAAATGGGTGATGCAATATGTAAACACAATTTAAAAGATGCCGTATAATAGTGTGGAGTGCAGTTTATACATATGAGATGAGTAATGCTAGATACGGAAACATTATTGAAGTGGCTAGTGATCCATTTCTGATGTGCTAGTGATGGCTGTTTAGCAGTCTGATGGTCTTGAGATAGAAGCTTTTTTTCAGTCTCTCGGTCCCAGCTTTGATGCACCTGTACTGAACTCGCCTTCTGGATGATAGTGGGGTGAACAGGCAGTGGCTCGTGTGGTTCAAATCAAATCAAATCAAACTTTATTTGTCACGTGCGCCGAATACAACAGGTGTAGACCTTACAGTGAAATGCTTACTTACAGGCTCTAACCAATAGTGCAAAAAAGGTATTAGGTGAACAATAGGTAAGTAAAGAAATGAAAACACCAGTAAAAAGACAGTGAAAAATAACAGTAGCGAGGCTATATACAGTAGCAAGGCTATAGAAGTTGCGAGGCTACATACAGACACCGGTTAGTCAGGCTGATTGAGGTAGAATGTACAGTTGAAGGCGGAAGTTTACATACACCTTAGCCAAATACATTTAAACTCAGTTTTTCACAATTCCTGACATTTAATCCTAGTAACAATTCCCTGTCTTAGGTCAGTTAGGATCACCATTTTCAGGTGCCGGGTGTAGCTGGTGCAATTGAGTCAGATGCAGGACAGCAGAGATGAGCAACACAACGTAGTTTACTCAATAGAAATAACCAAGTACCAAACAATACCATGGCCACCAAAATATGGACTGACAATCACAAACATGGGGAAAACAGAGGGTTAAATAATGAACATGTAATTGGGGAATTGAAACCAGGTGTGTATAAAACAAAGACAAAACAAATGGAAAATGAAAAGTGGATCGGCGATGGCTAGAAGGCCGGTGATGTCGACAGCCGAACGCAGCCCGAACAAGGAGAGGGACCGACTACGGCGGAAGTTGTGACAACCACTTTATTTTAAGAAGGTGAAATGTCAGAATAATAGTAGACAGAATTATTTATTTCAGCTTATATTTCTTTCATCACATTCCCAGTGGGTCAGAAGTTTACATACACTCAATTAGTATTTGGTAGCATTGCCTTTAAATTGTTTAACTTGGGTCAAACATTTTGGGTAGCCTTCCACAAGCTTCCCAAAATAAGTTGGGTGAATTTTGGCCCATTCCTCCTGACAGAGCTGGTGTAACTGAGTTAGTTTGTAGGCCTCCTTGCTTGCACACGCAGAACTGACTCACTGGGGTCAGAGGAAAGCCCATAAGACTCCAGTCACACAAGTTATAGACTGTTTTCTACTGTTTTGAGGCGGCAGCTAGGCTAGTGGTTGGAGCGTTGGGCCAGTAACCGAAAGGTTGCTACATCGAATCCCCGAGCTGACAAGGTAAAAATCTGTCGTTCTGACCCTGAACAAGGCAGTTAAGCCACTGTTCCTAGGCCATCATTGTAAATAGAATTTGTTCTTAAGGATTAGCCCCTCAAATTTCGCCTAAATAAGGACTGCCCACAATTGTTCTATGGGATTGACTTTGTTGTCCTTAAGCCATTTTGCCACAACTTTGGAAGTATGCTTGGGCTCATTGTCCATTTGGAAGACCCATTTGCGACCAAGCTTTAATGGGGGCCTGTTTGGCCCACCTTTTCCTGTAGTCCACGATCAGCTCCTTTGTCTTGCTCACAATGGGGGAGAGGTTGTTGTCCTGGCACCACACTGACAGTTCTCTGACCTCCTCCCTATAGGCTGTCTCATCGTTGTCGGTGATCAGGCCTAGCACTGTTGTGTCATCAGCAAACTTAATGATGGTGTTTGAGTCATGTTTGGCCACGCAGTCGTGGGTGAACAGGGAATACAGGAGAGGACACACCCCTGAGGGGCCCCAGTGTTAAGGATCAGCGTGGCAGATGTGTTGTTGCCTACTCTTACCACCTGGGGTCGGCCCGTCAGGAAGTACAGGATCCAGTTGCAGAGAGAGGTGTTTAGTCCCAGAGTCATTAGCTTAGTGATGTGGTTCGTGGACACTATGGTGTTGAACGCTGAGCTGTAGTCAATGAACAGCATTCTCACATAGGTGTTCTATTTGTCCAGGTGAGAAAGGGCAGTGTGGAGTGCGATTGAGATTGCGTCATCTGTGGATCTGTTGGGGGAGTATGCGAATTGGAGTGGGTCTAGGGAGTCTGGGAGGATGCTGTTGATGTGAGCCATGACCAGCCTTTCGAAGCACTTCATGGCTACCAACGTGAGTGCCACAGGGCTGTAATCATTTAGGCAGGTTACTTTTGCTTCCTTACGCACAGGGACTATGGTGGTCTGCTTGAAACATGTAGGTATTACAGACTTGGTCAGGGAGAGGTTGAAAATGTCAGTGATTTTGTTTCTCTGTGTCTGTGTTTGCGCACACATACATGAACGCACAGGCTGGTCCCTAGAAGTTGGAATGCATGCATGTTTTCGCCGGAGTACACTGAGTGTGTGTGTGTGTACGGTATGTGTGTGTTGTGTGTATGTGTCTGTGTGTTTACCCTCTATATAGCGTGAAGGAAAAACATACCAGACAATGGAATAACAGTCATTAGTCCAACACTGGTCAGGAGTGGCAACAGTGGTGCCATTTTAACAACTATCTGTAGAACCAATCCGTTCTCCTAGTTTGGCTTTTGTTCCATATCGGATGCAGTTTCCCATAACTCAGTGAGCTGACAGGAAGCAATGGCAGAGCGGATCGGACGCGCTCCGACCTAGAACCTCTCCGAGCCCATTACGGAATGATGGATGAGAGCTGCAGGATCAGGGAATGGTAGACATGGTGGAGACAGGCTAGATAGAGTACACCTCGGAATGGTAGAGCCTGGAATATAAAGGGCTTGAAATGACGGAACAAAAAAACAACCGAAGTAATTCAATTCGATATGATAGACCTCTGTATGGGAACAGTGGGAATGAGCAGAGCATCAGCTTATTGTGATGGTTCAGATGAGAAAACAGAATGTTCTAAGTGAAAAGAAATGTTCAGCATTCCAGCAGGTCACTGTGTATCCCAGAGGGCCAGTGAGAAGCAAGCTCTGTGGTGGCAGCTCAAGGCAGCTCAGGGACAGTTGTGGTCAGTCGTCTCTGTCCTCATCACACCAGAGGACTGCTGTCATTGGTCTCTCTGCTTGTTGTTCTCTACTCTCAGCTGGAGGGAGACAACACACATACACACATAGACACACACACAGACACACACCCGCACACACCCGCACACACACATGCACACACACACACGAACATACACACGCACACACACACACCCACACACACAGTGGTACTCTTGAGGGGTGGCAACATCTGTGTGTATGTGTGTGTGTCTCTGTGTGTGTGTCTGTGTGTGTCTGTGTGTGTGTGTGTAGATGTGTGCATTTGTATTCATGTGTGTGTGTTTGTAAGGATGAATGTGTAAGTGTGAGAGAGAAAATGTTTTTAAATGTTTCTTAAACAAATACAGATGCATGTTATGGTTGGACTAAGACTGGTGTGTCACAGTCCCCATTGTCTCTCTGTCTGGGGGAACCCTTAGGATAGAGACAGAAATAAACACACACACACGCATACACACACACGTATACACACACACGCATACACACACACGCATACACACACACACATACACACACACACAACACATACACACACTCACACTCACACACGCACACGCACACGCACACGCACACGCACACACACACACACATACACACACAGAACCACAAAACAATTCGATCCATCATTGAACATAACAAAGGAGGATTAAAACAGATGATGATGTCCTCCATTAGTAGTCATGGGAAGAACAACATGGCTGCTGTCTGTGAAGGCTGGCCTGGCTGTTAGCATGGTCGTTAGTCTGGAGTCACATAGAGGAGTGATCAGCCGAGTCTCCGTTCTCAGCTCAGCACAGCGCAGCCGTCAATCACTCACCCCTGACAACTACAATAAAACCAACTCTACCCAAAACTAAGTGACTTTAAAGATCATTTTTATTTCAAAAGTACACAAACAGGACCAATATCGTTCAATAAGGCAAAGCTCAAATGTTACAACCACTCATATCAGAGGACTCAAAGTCTCATTGTCACAGTTTATGGGTACCACTTGCAAATCATAAATACAACTTCATGTTTTATATATATATATATATATATATATATATAGAAGATATCTATCTTTTTTTCTCATCATTGTAGTTTTTGAGTTGGAAAAACTAATCTTTAACAAACATTATTACTCCAGCCACTGATATCAATATTATAATTACTATGATTTGATCTTCATGACTGTTCATGAGAAGGCTGATGTATCAATGGGAAGGTGTGACTCTCTGTCATATTTTACGGAGGATGATTGCATTCAACAAAATCCATTATTCTCTTACCATTGCTTTTTCTAGGTATTTTTCTCCCTTTTGCCCTCCTTTCCTTCCTTCTCTCTCTCTCTCTCTCTCTCTCTCTCTCTCTCGCTCTGTCTCTCTGTCTCTCTCTGTCTCCCTGTCTCTCTGTATGTCTTCTGGGCTGTGTCTCTGCTCAGGTGACTCCTAGGCCCAATCCAAAACCAAACCTTAGCCCCAAAACCCCTTGCCCCTACGCCCTAATCCCTAGGTGCAGGCGTAGATCTGAAAGGTTAAATGAACTAACACATTTTAAAATGGTTTCTTTTGCTTGTCTCCAGACTAACTTTTTTTGTAGCTAAATACATTTCTAGTAAATTATGAATCCCTTTCCAAGTGTATTCCTTATACCTGTCCATTCTGTTCAGATCCACAAAACATGCCCAGGGGGTAAGTGTCCAGGGGGGTAAGTGCCCAGGGCAGGATGTACTAGTGCATAGGGAGGTAGGGGCTAAGGTAATTGGCTATGGGCTACATAAGGGGACATTTCTAGGGTATACAGGATAAGGCTTGGGGCTAGGGCACAGGTGTCAAAGACATTAGATCTAGGGCCGAGTGTCTGAGAGTTATGTACTTAATTGATGAATTAAGGTCACTGATTAGTTAGGAACTCCCTGGTTGTCTGGGTCTTAATTGGACACTAATTGAACATAATTAACAAAAAACTGAAGACAGTCGGTCCTACATGGAATACGTTTGACACCCCTGGGCTAGGGGAAAGGCTAGGGGGAGGGCTAGGGGAA
>QNTS01004169.1:4903-18530 GCA_003317085.1 Hucho hucho | reverse complement strand
CTGTCTATTCAAGCCCTGTCCATCCTAACCTAACTCAGCACTGTCTATTCAAGACCTGTCCAATTTAACATAACCTAACTCAGCACTGTCTATTCAAGCCCTGTCCATCTTAACCTAACTCAGCACTGTCTATTCAAGCCCTGTCCATCCTAACCTAACTCAGCACTGTCTATTCAAGACCTGTCCAATTTAACATAACCTAACTCAGCACTGTCTATTCAAGCCCTGTCCATCTTAACCTAACTCAGCACTGTCTATTCAAGCCCTGTCCATCCTAACCTAACTTGGCACTGTCTATTCAAGCCTTGTCCAATTTAACATAACCTAACTCAGCACAGTCTATCCAAGCCCAGTCCAACTCAGCCCAGTCTAACCCAGCCCAGGCTAACCTATTCTAACTCAGCCCAGTGTATGCAAGAGCTCTATTTACATATCATCTGACCAAAGGACTAATTCCAATCCAAGTGCCGATGCGTTTACATTTCTTGGATGACATGAAAATAGAGCTCTTTGGCCACGCATACAAGTGGTGGGTTTGGCGTCGAAATGTGAATGCATGAACAGAAAATAATACCATAACAACTGTAAAATATGGTGGTGGATCTTTGATGTTATGGGGCTATTTTGCTTCCACTGGTCCTTGGACCCTTATTGAGGTCAAAGGCATCATGAACTTTACCCAGTAGCAGGACATTTTGGCAAAAAACCTGGTTGCCTCTGATAGGAGGCTGAAACATTGGCCTCAAGTAGATCTTCTAGCAAGATAAAAATATAACGCCAAGCTGCACATCAAAATCCACAAACAAACGGTTAATTGGCCCCCAAAAAATAAAAAAAATGGCAATCTGTCTCAGAAACCCATTGAAAAACGATGGTTTGAATTGGAGAGGGTAGGCGAAGGATATCAAGGATCTGGAAGGGTTCTGTATGGAGGAATGGTCTAAGATCCCTCTCAATGTGTTCAACACATAAAACATTTTAGAGGCTCAGTGCTGTTATCCTTGCAAGGTGAGGTATTGGAAGGTATTGAAAACATGGGTGACAATATATTTTACCTCTACCTTTTTGAGAAAAAAACATGATTACTTGTTAAGACCTGTCAAACACTGATGCCCTCTGGTGGCATTTTCTAAGTGACACATATATTGTAAACTACCTTCATTAGATACATTTCTGTTTCAAAACGGTTTCAAAACTATAAGTCCTACAAACACATGCTAACCACCGTTAGAAAGGTAAGAACCGTGGGATTCCAATACAGGTCTGGGATTCAATTACAGAGCCAGAGCAACAGCATGCAAAGAAAAGCACAAAAATACATGCATATATATATAGTGCCTTCGAAAGTATTCAGACACTTTTTCCACATTTTGTTACATTACAGCCTTATTCTAAAATTGATTAAATAAAAACATTTCCTCAGCAATCTTCACACAATACCCCATAATGACAAAGTGAAAACAGGTTTTGCGAAACGTTTGCAAATGTATAGAAAACAAAAACAGAAATATTTATATAAATGCTTATTTTCATAAGCATTTATGAAATTGAGCTCAGGTGCATCCTGTTTACATTGATCATCCTTGAGATGTTTCTACAACTTGGTTGGAGTCCACCAGTGGTAAATTCAATTGATTGGACATGATGTGGAAAGGCACATATCTGTCTATATAACGTCCCACAGTTAACAGTGCATGTCAGAGCAAAAACCAAGCCATGAGGTCGAAGGAATTGTCTGTAGAGCTCCGAGACAGGATCGTGTCAAGGCACAGATCTGGGGAACCACCAAGACTTCCTAGAGCTGGCAGCCCGGGCCAAACTGAGCAATCGGGGGATAAGGGCCTTGGTCAGGGAGGTGCCCAAGAACCCAAGAGTTCCTCTGTGCAGATGGGAGAACTTTCCAGAAGGACAACCATCTCTGCAGCACTCAGTGAAGGTGTCTGAATACTTCCCGAGGGCACTGTACTGTATACAGAGCCTTCAGTATTCACACCCCTTGACTTTTTCCACATTTTGTTGTGTTACAGCCTGAATTAAAAATTAATAAAATGTAGATTTTGTGTCACTGGCCTACACACAATACCCCATAATGTAATGTCCAAGAAGAATTATGTTTTTAGACATGTTTACATATTAATAAAAAATGAAAAGCTGAAATGTTTTGAGCCAATAAGTATTCATATTTGCTTAACAACTCACATAATAAGTTGCATGGATTTACTCTGTGTGCAATAATAGTGTTTAACGTGATTTTTGAATGACTACCTCATTTCTTTTTGAATGACTGCTTCACCACACATTCAATTATCTGTAAGGTCCCTCAGTCAAGCAGTTAATTTCAAACACAGATTCAACAACAAAGACCAGGGAGGTTTTCCAATTCCCCTGCAAAGAAGAGCACCTATTGGTAGATGGATAAAAATAAAAAAGCAGACATTAAGTATCCCTTTGAGAATGGTGAAGTTAATAATTACACTTCAGATGGTGTATCAATACACCCAGTCACTACAAAGATACAGGTATCATTCTTAACTCAGTTGCCGGAGAGGAAGGAAACCGCTCAGGGATTTCACCATGAGGCAATTGTTGACTTTAAAACAGTTACAGAGTTTAATGGCTGTGAAAGTTTTCTCCTAAGGATGGATCAACAACATAGTAGTTACTCCACAAAATGAACGTAAATGACAGAGTGAAAAGAAGGAAGCCTGTACAGAATAAAAACATTCCAAAACATGCATCCTGTTTGCAATAAGGCAGTAAAGTAATACTGAAAAATATGTGGCAAAGAAATTAACATTATGTCCTGAATACAAAGTGTTATAATTGGGGCAAATCCAATACAACACATCACTGAGGATCACTCTTCATATTATCAAGCATGGTGGCTGCATCATGTTATGGCTATGCTTGTCATCCGCAAGAATTAGGGAGTTTTTCAGGATAAAAATAAATGGAATAGAGCTAATCACAGGCAAAATCCTAGAGGAAAACCTCATTCAGTCTGCTTCCCAACAGACACTAGGAAACAAATTCACCTTTCAGCAGGACAATAACCTAAAACACAAGGCCAATTATACACTGAAGTTGCTTACCAAGACTACATTGAATAATCCTGAGTGGCCTAGTTAGAGTTTTGACTTAAATCAGCTTGTAAATGTATGGCAAGACTTGAAAATGATCAAACACCAACTTGAGAGAGCTTGAAGAATAAAAAAAAGTATAATGTGAAATATTGTACAATCCAAGTGTGCAAAGCTTTTAGAGACTTAACCTTATAGGCTCACAACTGTAATCTCTGCCGAAGGTGATTCTAACATGTATTGACTCGTGATTATGTAAATGAGATATTTCTATATTTAATTTTCAAAAAATTTACAAACATTTCTAAAACCATGTTTTCAATTAGGGTATTGTGTGTAGATGGATGAGAGAAAAAAAATATTTAATCCATTTTGAATTCAGGCTGTAACACAACAAAGGGGTATGAATACTTTCTGAAGGCACTGTATATGTATTTTCTTTCTTTTGGGGGGAGGGTTGGTTCCCAAATTGTCTCCATGTTAGGGAATAAGACATATGCAAGTCTAGGTTTGAAATAAAATATGTCACCAATGATCCTAAAAAAAAATCTAATAATTAAAAAAAGTAATGACTTTTACCTACTGGTGGCGCTCTAAACATGCTAGCGCTGAGCGATTAACTAATGTGTCGTTTTTTGTTGTTGTTGCCAATGTCGGTTCAATCATTTGAATTCCATTTAGTTATATTTTTTCTCTAGACAGAAATCAAAGAATTAATGACAGAAATCAAGTCAAGAACTATGTGGGACGCTGGGCTGGAGAGGGTTTTCAGTCAGCAAATATTCAAACTAGTTTAGCTACAATGACTACAATAATCCATTGCGCCTGCTCTTTCTGGCTCAGACAGAGATGGATACACTTTTACGCCTGCTACTTTATGTTAGATACACACAGACCGCATGAGAGAGGAATGTACAAACACAAGGAGAAAGAGGGATAGAGACAGTTCGTGAAAGTATGCCTTATCTACTTTGAAGAAGTAGTAAAATGATTTCGTCAGACAGCTCTGCAGCATACTTAGGCAGGCTTGCCTAGCTAAATAGGATGACTAAAGACAGTACAGTATGGGGAGCACAGATAGAACGTTGTCTGGCTGGCTGGCTGCTTCTGCCTGATCAGAGATAAGATGATGACTTTAAGGAATGAAAAATAATAAGTCATCAAATAAATACTAAGTCATATACACAACTAAAATATTTTATTATTTCATAGTAATTTCCTATTTTTCTATTGATGTCTACCCAATGTGGACCTTACAGAGACAATGAAATATGTTCAATGTTTTGGCAATATAATGTTTTTTTACTTCCATTAAAAAGCTCTAAAATCATTTAAATGTCATTATTGTCCCCCGGGATGAAATCGGGAAGGGGGCTGTAGATCGGTCTCCGTCCGTATGTATGTTTGTACGTTCATTAGTCTCACGCAATATCTCAGACAGCACTTGGCCGATTTTGACAAAACGTGGGTGAATGATGCGGGTTGCCATAGAGATCCGGCATTTACAAAATGACACTGATTGGCGCAAGGCGGGAGCTATAGTAATGAACTGGAATTTGTAGTCACACTAAAACATGCATAAATTCCCATTGGAACACAGACATTTTAAACGTGCAGGGTTTGTGCAAAGTGCCATGTCTTCGTGTTTTGTCTTACAGGAATGTACATATGAGGAGATTTTCACTGATGTAATCTGATCTCATGTATGATTTCCAGTTCGTCCACTAGATCGCAGCAGAAGATCACATGACGTGACTTGGCCACTTGAAACCAGATGCGTATTGTTTGATCTGTGCGAAAATGGCTGAAAGGATTTTCAAGCCTTATATCATAAAATGACCCTAGCGATCGGGCTTTTAAGTTGTCCTGTAAAAATGACATTGTCAGCAGTAAAAAGACAAGTGCTGTAGCTTTGGAATGATTTGTCCCTTTCTATTTTATAACTGAAATTGACTGAGTGGGTACAACTTAAGCTCCATGGACCAGGTACCGGGTCCAAAACAAACGCTCAGAGTTTAACAGGTTACAAAATCTCTCATTTTTTTTAGCATACAATATAGCTCAGCATTTGAATTATTTATTTTATACTGTCATTTTTGCTCATGTTTTTCAAGGGTGTCAATAATTTCAGACCCCACTGTATGTGTGTACACACTCGGTGGTGTAAAATACTTAAGTAAAAATACTTTAAAGTATTACTTAAGTCGTTTTTTGGGGTATCTGTACTTTACTTTACTATTTATATTTTTGACTACTTTTACTTCACTACATACCTAAAGAAAATGATGTGCTTTTTACTTCATACATTTTCCCTGACACCCAAAAGTACTAGTTACAATTTGAATGCTTAGCAGGACAGGAAAAAGGTTCAATTCACACACTTATCAAGAGAACATCCCTGGTCACCACTACTGCCTCTGATCTGGCGGACTCACTAAACACAAATGCTTCCTTTGTAAATTGTGTCTGAGTGTCTGTCCCTAATTAAAAATGATAAGAAAATCGTGCCGTCTGGTTTGCTTAATATAATGAATTTGATGTATAGCATTTACTTTTACTTTGTACTTTTACTCAAGCATGACAATTGAAAACTTTTTCTACCATTGTACTTAAGTACATTTAAAACCATATAGTTTTAGACTTTTACTCAAGTATTTTACTGGGTTACTTTTACTTGAGTCATTTTATATTAAGGTATCTTTACTTTTACTCAAGTATGACAATCAAGTATGACAATTGAGTACAGAAACACACAGAACGGTGTGTTTCTGACACACACAAACACACAGCGTTGGAGTCAGAGGAGAAAAGTGTCATAGCAGCAATAAGTAGCCCTTTCCCATGGCTCTAACCCCTTAACCATGCAGTATAAAGAATAACATGACTTCCCTGTCAAATACCACTGCATCAGACCTCTTGCTGTTAGTGTCCTCTTGGTCAAGTATGAATTATATGTACCACCCGCTTGATACTGTAAACCCTACTAGCAATGACTAGCACTGATAACCACTTTATTGAGGGAAAACGTACTTGCTACAACCAGTGGTGGGACAGGAACCCAACTATCATACTTGAGTAAAAGTAAAGATACCTTAATAGAAAATGACTCAAGTAAAAGTAAGTCACCCAGTAAAATACTACTTGAGCAAAAATCAAATTATTTGGTTTAAAATATATTTAAGTATCAAAAGTAAATGTAATTGCTAAAATATACTTAAGTATCAAAAGTAAAAGTAAAAGTATAAATCATTGCAAATTCCTTATATTAAGCAAACCAGAAGGCACAATTTTCTTGTTTTTAAATTTACGGAAAGCCAGGGGTACATTCCAACATTCAGACATCATTTACAAACGAAGCATTTGTGTTTAGTGAGTCTGCCAGATCAGAGGCAGTAGGGATGACCAGGGATGTTCTGTTGATAAGTGTGTGAATTTGACTATTTTCCTGTCCTGCTAAGCATTCCAAATGTAACGAGTACTTTTCGGTGTCAAGGAAAATGTATATAGTAAAAAGTACATTATTTCCTTTAGGAAGTAAAATAGTGAAGTAAAATAAAAAGTTGTCAAAAATATAAATAGTAAAGTAAAGTACAGATTCCCCAAAAACTCATTAAGTGGTACTTTAAAGTATTTTTAATTAAGTACTTTACACCACTGGCTATGACTGTGATATGTGATTGTCTCACCTAGCTATCCTAAGATAAATGCTCTAATTGTAAGTTGCTCTGGTTAACAACTAAAATGTAAATGTAAAAATGTACAAAATACGAACCCTGTCTACTATGGACTATGTATACATTAGTGCACTTGATAACATACACAATAATGTCAACTTACAATGTACAGCTGGGACAGCCACCAGAGATAATCTTCACGTCTTGTGTTTTAAATGGACTACACCAGAATGTGCTTCTTAAGGACACGTCTGTCAGGAGGACAGAGTTAGTTGAAGAAGACAATAGATGGTCCTGTGTATTGTGGCTAATAGATGCGTGGTATCGCTGCTATAAAACTATTCACTTCTGGAACCTAAATCATCCACTACAGTCACTTTGTATCCTCTTTCATAACCTAAGGGCAGGTGGATGATAGTTGCTTCATATAACGCACGCACACACACACACACACAGACAGACAGACAGACAGACAGACAGACAGACAGACAGACAGACAGACAGACAGACAGAGACACAGAGACACAGAGACACAGACAAAGACAACACATATACTGCACACACACACAAATCCGCTCTTAAGTAACAAACTAAAAGTTCACTAAATAAACACTGAAGAGTTGTTCAGTAGTGGAGAGCTGTGGAGCTGTGAGAATATATTTCCTACAGGCTAAAACACACACGTGTCCCAATGAAAACAAGAGAAAATCTCTCAGTCAGCCACTAACATAATGAAAATAAGAGAACATCTCTCAGTCAGCGACTAACATAAACCAGATGTTTATTACCAACATCCTATCCTCTATTACTAATATGAGCTATAAAATTCCATATAACCAAAATAAAAACTCCATTTCACTTTGTCAAATTCATTGTGCTTTAAAAAGGATTTATAGGAAACCGACTAGCTGGGTTAGCCCCAGAGTTCTGCCTGCTCAACTCAAACTGCTTTCATCTATTCATCTACTGACAGCAATTTTCTCTTCTCAAAGCATCATCAGATGTTTAATGTGTGTGTTCGTGTGTTTGTGTCTGTGTGTGTGCGCACGTGTGTGTGTATATCTGTGTATGTGGGTGTGTTTCCGATCCTGTCGCTGATAAATGTAATAAGATTATATTAATCGTGGTTTCTCAGTTAGGGTTCAGAGTTCAATCCATCGCTTTTGATTTATTCATATTTATTCAAATATAGGCCTGACACAACTCACCCATTGGCTATAAATGCTGAAATGCCTTGGCCCTCTGGGATCAGCCAATCACAGAGGCTCGTGTGGATCTGTGTGGAGTGTGATTAGCTTTAGGGTTCGTTGCCTGGTTGACTTCTCTTCTGTTTGAATATTAGTCAGGCTATACCTTGTGACAGATATCCTGCATGTGTGTGTGTTAGCATGTGTGTGTGTGTGTGTGTGTGTGTCTGACTGCACCCCGACCCGCATTTAATCCTGGCACCCAGGGCTGTGGTTACCCTCCTGACCCTGAGAGCCAAAGAGAACACACACACACACACACACACACACACACACACACACACACACACACACACACACACACACACACACACACACACACACACACACACACACACACACACACACACACACACACACACACACAGACAGACAGAGACACTTCTAAGTTTCCTTGGCAGCTCCACAGCTGGGAGCAATGAAGGGTCCATCGGAGGGATTCAGAGAACACCCCAAAATTGCCTGACAGAAAAGCCCAAATTATTAATGGGGACCACACTAATTTCCCCATTTTTAAAGGAAGCTTTTTTCTTTTTTTCCACTCCTCCCTCCCTCAGTTTGTGCTGTGGTCACATTTTAAACTGTGAGAGAGAGTGTGTGTATAAACGTGTGAATGTACGTGGGCATGCGTGCGTATAGGCTTATGTTTGTCTATAAGTGTGTGCCTGGAAAACAATGAGTACTCCATGGCTATTATTAACTGTTTTAATCAGCTCTATGCAGAGGTGGGACCAAGTCACTATTATTCAAGTCACAAGGTCCAAGTGTAGATTTGTTTACAGGTCTTGGTGATCCAGTGGTGAAAGCGCCATATCATACACAATATACAAGTAGATTTAACAAACATACACGGTCATTTGCCCTGAAGGTATAGCTTCTGTATCAGGCGTTAACCTGTCCTGTCTGAGAAACCAAATGTAATCTGTCTGACAGGAACAGCTAGGTCTACATAATAAGCACTTGGCCTCCAGGACCAATTACCCAATTGGCAATTACAACCAATAAACTGGCTCTACAATGTAAAAGGACATTTCCACATCCATTGTTACATGTGTACATTCATCTTAATCAGACTTAATGCTTATTAATGATATTCCAACACCATGCATACATGTAACAATCATTTTCTCTTATTCAACGCCCTGAGTCGAAAACGTGGAGCGCAGGCCACGTACAGTAGCCTATTTCTATGCGCACTAAGACGCGCATGCTCCTAATACGAACAACAAAAATGACAGGGACATAGGACACAGACACACAGAACTCCGACATAAATATGAACAAAGGAAACTATAGATTGCACCGAATAAACAGAACTTCTACCTCATGAGTCTTTTGAGAATGTTCACGTGTACTATAAACATTGCGCCCACTCAGAACAGAGTAAGTAATGGTTGGTTATAAAATGAAAAGGTATCGTAGGCCTATCAAACGTGAAACAGTAATGTCTACGTGTTGCAATAAACAGTAAGGTAATGGAACGATTTAACGCTAGCAATTACTGTCGTATTAGATGGAATATATATTTACAACACAGGGCCTATGGATTTAAATGTGAAAGAAACAGCCAATATTTCAACAAGAGAAAAAAATCACTCTCCACTGGCGGGAGTTTGGAGATTGCAAATGAAGAGCAGCGCCTATGGTGCATCTTTGTCACAGTAATATTTGATTTTAACAACACATTCCAAATGCAAGCTTCATACGTCAATTAACAATATCGAGCAATTGTTCCATACCAAAAGACCAGTAGACCTATGCTGGTAATTGTTGCCCCATTGCTAGTGAACTAGCAAAGTAACAGTTCATATTCTTGATCACCAAACAGTTTTTGGAGCAGCATGTTTATTATGGCAATCCTCTCTCCCTACAATTTGACGTTTGCGTTGCACCAGATCCTATAGCTGTAGCCTACAACAAATTAGCAATCTTTTCGCTAGCTCGCCGACCTGTGTTGATTGACAGTTTGCTGGTCCAATAAGAGTGCCAATTGTGTTTCACTAGCCAATATGTTGCAGTTTTTGTTGCAAGGGTGATGCTGCAGCTCTACTGTCCCTGGCTGCATGTAGATTAATCCATGTAGGCTGTGCCACAAAATGAGTGATATTACAAAACCTGATAATTTCAAGTCATCAGTCTCAAGTCAAAGTCGAGTCCCGAGTCTTGAAGCTCCAAGTCCAAGTCCAGTCTCAAGTCATCAAATTTGTGGTCAAATGTGTGACTCGAGTCCACAACTCTGGCTTGTAATGAACTGTGCATTTGAACAGTTTACAGCAGTACTAGTGGAAATAAAGGACCATAGACTGCATTTGATTGGCAGTGTGTGTGTGTAAGTGTAAACTGTGACGTACTTGATGCATCCCTCACAGTCGATGTTCCCAGTGGTCTCCTTAATGGTTCTCTCTGAGACGAAGGCTGGGTACTCTGTATCACATGGCACCAACATGGTCCGATCACCCCTCTGGGCTAGAGAGAGAGAGAGAGAGAGAGAGAGAGAGAGAGAGAGAGAGAGAGAGAGAGAGAGAGAGAGAGAGATTTGGAGATTAGAATAAAACATTATTTTCTAAACTATTGTAAATATGTTAATCACACACTCCTTTTACAGACACAGTAAAACCACTATGTGATGAATACATCCAGTTTATCTCAGTGGTGTTTAAAATTCATTACATGTATCACTGCTGCCACTCAGTGGTTTGTGGTAGTACTGCAGTTGATAAAAAAAAGCCTATACAGTGCACTATATTAATTCATTGCACAAGCAAACGACATTGTCTACAGTAAACGTACGTACGAAATGACTATACAATAAGAAAACAATGAGCTTAGTTTAATCAAAAAACATTTTTACAAAGAAACATAGTCACAGGCTGATTAGGAAGGAGTGTGTATTAACATACAGTAGGTTTATGGGATGGTTTTAATTGCTGTTGTGTGTCAGCGGCCTAATGGCATTGGGTTCGTCTGAACGCTTGGGATTAGTTCAATTTGAGGACGCGCATGGACGCACATGGATTCCGTTGCCAGTTGGTTTGGGTGTAGGACAGGCCTATCTGGTTTGTGTCTGATGGTTGGGTCTCTTTTGTGAGGTGATAGGAGTGTACCGCTGTAAGAGCTGGGGTTACCGAGCTGTGAAATTGCGTCTTCTGTTCCATGTCCAACCCCAAGAAACCATGTTTCTACCCAGGATAAGGAGAGGGTGCTTGGACAGCATTTTCAGCAGCCCTCCCTTCCGTTCTCTCTCTCTCTCTCTCTCTCTCTCTCTCTCTCTCTCTCTCTCTCTCTCTCTCTGTCTCTCTCTCTCTGTTTCTCTCTCTCTATCTCTCTTTCTTCCTTTGTGTCTCTCTCTCTCTGTCTCTCTCTCTCTGTTTCTATCTCTATCTCTCTTTCTCCCTTTGTGTCTCTCTCTCTGTCTCTCTCCCTCTCTCTCTGTCTCTCTCTCTCTCTCTCTCTCTCTCTCACTCTGTGATTTTCTTAGTTCACTATTGCCCAACAGTAGGCCTGCATTCTAAAAACAGTTGATCACATTCTCTCCTCTTCTTCTGTCAGGTCTTCGTGAGCCTTCTAGACTACCTTTGTGTGACAGCTAATATTTCACTCATTCGTTTTGGCACTAGGTAGCAACATCTAATGCCTTCATTTGACGCTAGTTTGAGGGACTTAACCGCCAAACAGGGAATCAGGCTTACACAGCCCATAAAATATTGAGTGTAGCACAGAGTTCCTACCTTGGCAGTGGCCTGTCTGTGTGTGTGGATGAAGCCTGTCTCTCTGGTTCCATAAAGGATATTGCTTCCTACTGCTACCAATGTGAATCACATCCTCACAGATCATAAAGTTCACGCACACGCACACACACACACACACACACACACACACACACACACACACACACACACACACACACACACACAGCGGGGTCAGTTGAGGTAGCTCCATGGACTGCCCTGGCTGTCCTTTAAATGTCCTTTAAGGAGTTTGTGACCATTAGTCTTTCATTCTGTTTTTCCAGTGGTCACACTGACTCAGAGACAGAGAGAAAGAGACTGAAAAAGAGAGAGGTGAACGAGTGGAAAGACAGAGGATCGTGGAGAGGTCATGACTGAGATGTGTGTTTGTGTGTGAGCAAGTTTTTTTTTTTGCGGTCAGCAGTTATAGTCTTGCTCATGTCCTGCACTCTTAACCTCTCTGCTGTGGTTTTCGACATAGAACAAAATGTGACATCCAATCAGAATTGAGTGTGATGGGCTCGCCCAACCAGCAGCTGGCCTCTAAACACACCTGACCCTACTACCCACTTACCTTTGGCTGTGAGGTCAGAGTACCACCAGCTGTACAAGTTAAACTCCAGCATAAAACTGAAGAGAAGGAGAAGAAAGATACATCACCATCATCATCATCATCATCATCATCATCATCAATCCTCATATTCTCAGAGAATCACAAACACACAGATCTACTATGTATCAACTTCAAATGTCAAACCCTTCGATATGCCAACAAAACCTATAATCCACAACAACCACAACAACCCAATCCCCCCTGGGACTGAACTCTGTGGCTCTGACACCAGACCACCCAGGAAGCAGGACGATTCCACAACCACAGAGACCCCACTGCATTGTGGGATTGCCCCAGCTAAGTGGCGACATAAGGATGTCATTACAGCTCATGAACGGAGCTAACGTCACCACAGGCCTAGAGCACGCCCTCGAACGAACGAGCACACACACACACACACACACACACACACACACACACACACACACACACACACACACACACACACACACACACACACACACACACACACACACACACACACACACACACACACACACACACACACACACACACACACACACACACACACACACACACACACTGCTTACATGACAAGTTCTGTCAGGAGCCACTTCACTGCGGCAAAGATGGCAAAGTAGGGCTGGAGAGAGAAAAGAGGAAGATAACAGTTACCATTTACAACAGAGAAATAATGTCACTAACTACGTACTGTATGTTAACAGTATTTCTGGAGATTGGACATGAACAGATTGGAGATTGGAGAGGGTGTGAGCTTGCTGGAAAGATACATTTATAAACATGGGGTACTCACGTCCAGTAGTGCACGGGAACCGTCACTACTCTCTGCAAAGATCCTACAGATCGCCTGGTAGTCATACAGAGTTACCCTGGAGAGGGGTAAAGAGAGAAAGAGAGAGGTGGGCAGTCAAAACCGTTCCATCATTACATTAGTACAGAATCCTCATTTTGAGGAAATCTTCTAGTCCAAATGTAGCAAAGTAACAGGCCTGAAAATGTTTCAATTTATTTAGAGAGAAAGGTAGAAATAAATGAGGGAAATGGATTGTTTATGTGTGCCATTCAGATGGTGAATGGGCAAAACAAAATATTGAAGTGCCTTAGAATGGGGTAAGGTACAGTAGTAGATGCCAGGTGCAACGATTTGTGTCAAGAATTGCAACGCTGCTGGGTTTTTCAAGTTCAACAGTTTCCCATATGTATCAAGAATGGTCCACCACCCAAAGGACATCCAGCCAACTTGACACAACTGTGGGAAGCATTGGAGTCAACATGGGCCAGCATCCCTGTGGAACGCTTTCAA
>QNTS01004168.1:89892-106491 GCA_003317085.1 Hucho hucho | reverse complement strand
GCACATGCCAAGGGAAAGGACCAAGTATCCTGGTAGGCAACCTGTTCAGAATGAGTCTGACGTCATCAGATCATTTCCATGTCGATGCCTGGAGGTCAGTAAGAATTGACGTCAATCTAACACATAAGTTAAGCGGTCCTGTAGTAGTTTTACTACACGTCAATGTGTCTTCCACCATTGTAGCGGTGATACAGTTGAAGTCAGAAGTTTACATACACCTTAGCCAAACACATTTAAACTCAGTTTTTATACATACCTCAAAGTGTAGTGTTGCATCGTTCCACTTTTAACCAACGTTTAGTTGGCTTCAAAGCCCTTTTGAGATCATCAAACAATGTTTGAGATATGAGTGATATTGTCGCTCCCAAAGCAATTAGCGCCTGACAAGTTAAGCAGTCCTCCAGGACTGTTTCCAGGTATGGCCGTTTAGATTTGCGCTTAGTGGACATATTCCCCACAAAGTGGAGTGGTTGTTCGCAACGACGTGATGTGCCATTTCTGTTCAAGGTGAAAACCTTTTCTGATTTTGAGTGGGCTTGGCTTTAACAAAGCTTTTGACCTTTTTCTTTGCAACCTTTGTATCAGTCTATAGACAAAGCCTGTGGGCTTGTTTCTTGATCAAGCGGGCCCTGGATAGGGTCTTGAATGAGAGCGGGATACATTTTATTTAACTTCCTTGCTAAGGGTGTTAATTCCTGAAGACCTGGTGTCCGGCAATTCCCCGTCTAGTCCTTGTGACTTATCTTTTAGCCATTTCTCAAATTCTTCTCGCTTTAGTTCTTCACGTAGTGGAACTTCTGGAGAGCATTGGTCTACGTTTTGACCATCCTTTAACCCTTTGTTACCCTTGTGCTCTGACACTTTGTATGGGTGCAGGAACGTAGCGAACAGGTCGATTGTAGCAGCAGTTGTTTCGATGGCGACGTACTTTAGTTATTTCAACTGCGGTGGTTATCGGATTCATGGTAGAAACCGTTGTTGTGCGTCAACTTTCAACACTCCAATACCTGATAATGCACCCTCTAATTGGAGTGAGTGCTCCTGGTCAAACTTCAAAACCGAGTGGTCAGGGCTCTTAGCGTTGCGAGCTTTTGATGCCTCAAAAGCTGTGCTTGCAAGCTCTCTTAGTTGTAATATGGGCCCTACAGCCCACGATAGCTTGCCTAAGAGGTAATGAAGGTGGGATACATGTTCGACAAACATTAGTTTGAATGGTAACAGCTCTTCCATTCCTGTTTCGGTGAGTAGGCCAAAGTAAGCTGAACGAAGCCTATGATAGTAAGCTTATGATAGTAAGCTTATGATAGTAAGCTTCTGGGTGTTCATTCAGAGCTTGTTTGACAGTGTTAGCCAGTGAGCTATCGGGTTTGCGAGTTGCAGAACCACTGAATTCTAATTTCAAAGCTGTGGCAAGTTTAGCGTAGTCGTTTAGCACGTGTTGTTGTTGTAGACGAATGAACCTCGTCACGTGTCTATTTGACGTTCACTTCAACAGGTAACCCCTGTCAGAACCCGTAGCGTTCAGGTAGCCATCCAATGAGTCAGCTAGGAACGCCTCAGTATCGTTTGGCCAAATGAGTTCTGTTGTTATACTCACAGACAATATTTTAACACTCTTAGAAACTTCAGTGTTTCCTATCCAATAGTACTAATTATGTGCATATCCTATTTTCTGGGCCTGAGTGGGAAGCATTTTACTTTGGGCACGCCAGACTCTCCAAAACCGTCACCTCGGGAGCCGCTCCCTAAGAAGTTAAACCAGTTCAAAGTAGCTTACTTGACCCCTCCGCTGTGTCAAACACTTGGATTCAGGAGTAAGCATTACCATGGATTTACTTCTGGCTTTATGAAAGGTCACATGAACCTGAAAATGTAATACACCAATGGTGTTGTCTTAACTAATTTTAAATATGTACCGCCTTTAAACCGCAAATTACATGTGCCTACGCCTTGCTTTGTTTACAATCCGTAAGCTAGCTAGCTAGCTCAAGCAGAACCTACGACCAAAGACTCAGGTAACATTTCATCTGTGGTGTGACTGTTAGCAAGCAAGCTACTTACCAGCATGCCGGCAAAAGCACACTGTGTTGTGACTGGATGCCATAGTGTTTCAGAAGAATGAAGACATTCGACAGCAGTGGCTGCTTTTCAATTCAGGTGGACAGGCTGCACTGAAAATTATGATAATGTCAGGTGTGTGCAGTGCACATTTCGTGCAAACTTTATCAATTGGGAAGAATCTAATTTAATTGTTGACATACACGTGTTTAGCAGATGTTATTATGGGTGTAGCGAAATGCTTGTGCTTCTAAACTCAGCAAAAAAAGAAACGTCCTCACTTTCAACTGTTTATTTTCATCAAACTTAACATGTGTAAATATTTATATGAACATAACAAGATTCAACAACTGAGACATAAACTGAACAAGTTCCACAGACGTGACTAACTTAGATGGAATAATGTGTCCCTGAACAGTATCTAAGTACTGCAGTGCATCTCCTCATGGACTGAACCAGATTTGCCAGTTCTTGCTGTGAGATGTTGCCCCACTCTTCTACCAAGGCACCTGCAAGTTCCCGGACATTTCTTGGGAGAATTGCCCTAGCCCTCACCCTCGGATCCAACAGGTCCCAGACGTGCTCAATGGGATTAAGATCCGGGCTCTTCGCTGGCCATGGCAGAACACTGACATTCCTGTCTTGCAGGAAATCAAGCACAGAACGAGCAGTATGGCTGGTGGCATTGTCATGCTGGAGGGTCAGGATGAGCCTGCAGGAAGGGTACCACATGAGGGAGGAGGATGTCTTCCCTGTAATGCACAGCGTTGAGATTGCCTGCAATGACAACAAGCTCAGTCCGATGATGCTGTGACACACCGTCCCAGACCATGACGGACCCTCCACCTCCAAATCGATCCTGCTCCAGAGTACAGGCTTCGGTGTAACGCTCATTCCTTCGACGATAAACGCAAATCCGACCATCACCCCTGGTGAGACAACCGCGACTCGTCAGTGAAGAGCACTTTTTGCCAGTCCTGTCTGGTCCAGCGACGGTGGGCTTGTGCCCATAGACAACGTTGTTGCCGGTGATGTCTGGTGTGGACCTGCCTTACAACAGGTCTACACGCCCTCAGTCCAGCCTCTCTCAGCCTATTGCGGACAGTCTGAGCACTGATGGAGGGATTGTGCATTCCTTGTGTAACTCGGGCAGTTGTTGTTGCCATCCTGTACCTGTCCCACAGGTGTGTTGTTCGGATGTACTGATCCTGTGCAGGTGTTGTTACACGTGGTCTGCCACAGCGAGGACAATCAGCTGTCCGTCCTGTCTCCCTGTAGTGCTGTCTTAGGCGTCTCACAGTACGGACATTGCAATTTATTGCCTTGGCCACATCTGCAGTCCTCATGCCTCCTTGCAGCATTCCTAAGGCACGTTCCCGCAGATAAGCAGGGACTCTGGGCATCTTTCTTTTGGTGTTTTTCAGAGTCAGTAGAAAGGCCTCTTTTTAGTGTCCTAAATTTTCATAACTGTGACCTTAATTGCCTACCGTCTGTAAGGTGTTTTCCACAGGTGCATGTTCATTAATTGTTTATGGTTCATTGAACAAGCATGGGAAACAGTGTTTAAATACTTTACAATTAATATCCATGAAGGTAATTTGTAAAAATCCAAATGTCTTTGAAAGACAGGGTCCTGAAAAAGGGATGTTTTCTTTTTTTTGCTGAGTTTAGTTCCGACAGTGCAGCAATATCTAACGAATACCTAATACACACAAATCTAAGGAATGGAATTATAAATATATGGACAAGCAATGTCAGAGCGGCATAGACTAAGATATAGTACAGAATACAGTGTATACATTTGAGATGAGTAATGCACAGGGTGGGGTCCAGACCCAGGGTCTCGAGCTTAATGATGAGCTGGTGAACCATGGATTCCGTTTGGTCAGACCCAGCGTTGAATAGCCCTTAGCACGGGTACTTCCTGTTTTGAGTTTCTGCCTATAGGAAGGGAGGAGCAAAATGGAGTTGTGGTCAGATTTGCCGACAGGAGGGCCTTGGGAGGGCCTTGAATGCATCCCGGAAGTTGGAGTAACAATGGTTGTGTTTTTCCAGCGCGAGTACTACAGTCGATATGCTGATAGAATTTTTCTCAAATTTGCTTTGTTAAAATCACCAGCTATAATAAATGCAGCCTCAGGATATATGGTTTGCGTGAAGTTCCTTGAGGGCCGTTGTGCGATCGGCTTGAGGGGGGATATACATGGCTGTGACAATAAACAAAGATATTTCTCTTGGGAGATAATACGGTCGGCATTTTGAGGTTTTCTAGGTCGGGGAAAGTGGTATTCCTGGTCGTAGTGCTGGTGAGTCACTGCCTCTGATATCCAATAGTTCTTCCCGGCTGTATGTAATAACACAACATTTCTGGGCTAACAATGTAAGAAATATATACAAATAAAAACTGCAAAGTTTCCTAAGAAGCCATTCGATGGGTCTTGCCAGGAAGCTAATCCTGAAGACGGATGCTTTACTATCATTGACAGTGGATCTTGCAAGCGCTGACATAATCTACACAGCTAGCACGAAGGAATATTGTTGTCCACAGTAGAAGTTGCAGTAGTAGTATTTATGTAGTATTTGTAATTTTCTCCTGGAAATCCTATTTTGCCATTCCATTGTGTGGGTTGTTGTTTTACAGTAGATGTAGTTTTTGTAATTTGGGATGATCATGATGATGGGGGGGGGGTATTTTAGCTGGACATTTTAGCAATTTCAACATCTGTCTGCACAGCTTCCCAGAAGCTTTCCCAAGGCAAAGAAGGGGGTATATTATGTGAAGACAGACCCAATATACTATAAGGCATAGGTATAGATCTGTTGTTCTGTGGGAGCAAGGAAAAGCACATTTTTCCTATTGGAGAGTCAACTGGATTAAGCAAGGGTAGGTCAAGAAGGTGAGGTCTGGTTACACATCTAAACAACATGAGAGTTCCAGATGGAATAGCATCAAAGACAATGGCGAACTCTCTAGGTGTAACAGGGATATTGTAACGAGATAAAAATGTCTCATAATTGAGTAATAATCCTTCTGCATTAAAACGTTGACTCACCAGCAGGATATGATTATTAAACCAGTTTAGCCCAAATTATCTCAAGTATTATTCAAAGTACGAAAATCAAGAAATTGAGACCACCACCATACTCGTGTTCATAACGACAGATATCTCTGTCAGCAATAGAGATCCCTTTTAATATCTCTGTCAGGATCAGAGATCCCTTTTAATATCTCTGTCAGCAATAGAGACCCCTTTTTATATCGCTGGATTTAACAAAACTTGTAAGAAGTTGGGTTGCAAGCAGGAAGAGGTAAGGTGAAATTGGACAACCTAATTCCTCTTTTCAAATCTAGAAGTGCCATGCTTCAATTTATTGGAACTGTTCCCATTTACATAGAGTTTTAATAGTACTACAAAATAATTCCCCAATACCAAATTTCTCAAGGGAGAGAAATAGAAACTCATGTTCCACTGTATCTGTTTTTTTTTGTCTTTTATAAAAGCTTATCTTGGAAGATTAGATCAGAATAGTCTGTCTAACACCAGTCAGATATTATTAGATATATGTATATTTCTCATGAAGCCAGATTTGGTCTCTTCTATAATTGATTCCAATACTGGCTTCATTCTTTTTGCAAATATAGAGGCAAATATTTTGTAGTCGTTATTGAGCAGACAGGTTGGATGCCAATTATCAAGGAGAAGCAAGTCTTCTTGGGCTTAGGGATTAATGTTATCAGCCCTTGAGTAAACTGGGAGGGAGAGCATTATTTGCAATGCTTTCAGAAAAGACCTCCAACAGAAATGAGGCTAACTGTTGAGAAAAACGTTTTGTAAAACTCTGCAAATATACCATCAGTCCCAGGAGACTTATTATTTTTAAGGTGTCTAGTAGAAAGAATAAATGATCTCTTCAGCTATAATAGGGTCATCACACTGTTCCCTTTCAGCCTCCCCAATTGATTTCACATCCCCCAGAGTAAAAAAAAAAGAGTTGAGGACACCTCACAATACTTGTAACTTCTACAAGAATTTATATAGTTCTAACTAAAGTTTTGTCATAAGTTAACAAGCATTATGTGAAAACTGTTGTGTAAATCTGCAGAGCTCAAGTCGAATACAAAACCCAAAATGCAATTCTCTCTAAAGTTTGGCTGGCTAGCTAGCTAGAAAACGTAGCTACACACAATACCAAAGTCAATATCAGCATGTGATGTAGTTAGTTAGTTGTAAAATCCCTGAAACAAACTGCAGTATCCAATGAGGAGTTACAATCTCACCATGTATGATCCATCTTCATAATCAACAGTAGCCTAGGCGCCTCTCTCGCTCTCTCTCAGCAGCAGGTGAGGCATGCCTGTAAGGCAGCGTTCAAGGAGTGAGAGAATGGTGCTGAAGCCCGGAAAAGTTGTCTGGCTACAATTTATTTATCGACTTTTCATTTATTTGATTGGCCAAAAGCCGGCATTTACCGGGTAACGGAAACCCTGTGTTTTTTTTTTAAACCAACCAATAACTCTCTGTCCACATGTCACTCACTTTATACGAGATGTCACCCTCAGTCACATCTCACATGGTTTCCTATCTCTTTCAACATGCAGGTGCTGGTCTTTTAAGAAAAAACACACACGAGATGCAGTGTACACTGACTAGATCCTATTGTACACTGACACTGATTTTTGCTACGTCTGGATTCGCCTCATGATCATTATGGCTTTTTAAGCTGGGAGACGAGAGAAGAGTGATTGGTTTGGGAAATGTGTGACAAGACCGTGCTGTCTCTGCAGTTTTAAAGGCTTTTACTGTCTGACTGACTACCTGACTGGGGCTCGTGAATGGAGCCTGGTGGTGGGCCTTTATAGCCAAACATTCAAACAATCAAAGCTTGAGGATGAGTTGACTATTTGAATCAGCTGTGTAGTGCTAGGACGAAAACCTGGGCTAGTACACATACAGACAGAAGACAAACAACAAGTCCTACCTTGAAATACTATGTGAACTTTTGTTGCACTGAAAGTTTGACTGGAAAGGGATTGGACTGCAGTGAAGTTATTCACACAGATTTACTTCCAGTGTGATGAGGGTAGTGCACGGGTCTTTGAACTCTATTGCTCAATTAATAGTATTTTGATTGACTCAACATTGTGAAAGAGTATGATCTTTTTATTGAAGGGTATTAGTCATGAAAATCATGCCTGTTTTTCAAAAACATTGAAACTTTATCAATTTGTTAACTTTATAATTAAACTTTCTTGTCCACAAAACACGCGAGTACACCCACTTGTCACTCAACCGCGCACACACACACACACACACCCCAGTCCTGGCAGAGCTGAGTTGGCTCTTGCAGGTGTCAGAGCTGGCATAGGCTTGGTGACAATGTCATATGTGAGAGGTCAGGCTAATTTGGTTAGTGGCCTATTTATGAGCTGGACAGTCAGTGCTGCCCGGAGCCTTCCTGCCTGCCTTCTCACCTTTCCCTTGTCCCCTCCTTTCTCCGCAGTCCGCTCTTCTACCATGTCCTGTGAGACTGGTGATTAACAAGCCAGCCCACGATGGCTTTTGGTAGGTAGCCTATACAGTTTGTTTCTTAGAATTAATGACTTTATGGCATAGTTTATTCTGGTGGTTCGGTGTCTCAAAATGAGACGACAGACAAATAAACCGTATTCCACCTCTGTGAATCCCTGTGGCCTTTTCTGGTGTGTTGTGGTCTTTACTTAGACCCTGTCTGTCTGTCATTCTTTTTGTGGATCTGTCAGCTGGGAGAATGATGGACTGTCGTTTTTCTTTGCTTATTTGAGCTGTTCTTGCCATAATATGGACTTGGTCTTTTACCAAATAGGGCTATTTTCTGTATACCACCCCTACCTTGTCACAACACAACTGATTGGCTCAAATGCATTAAGAAGGAAAGAAATTCCACAAATTCACTTTTAACAAGGCACATCTGTTAACTTCTTAGGGCTAGGGGGCAGTATTTTGAAGTTTGGATGAAAAACGTGCCTAAAGTAAACTGCCTGTTACTCAGGCCCAGAAGCTAGGATATGCATATAATTAGTAGCTTTTGATAGAAAACACTCTGAAGTTTCTAAAACTGTTAAAATAATGTCTGTGTATAACAGAACTGATATGGCAGGCAGAAACCAGAGCAAAATCCATCAGGGATGTCTGAATCAGTCATGTCACACTGTTTTCAATAGGCCAGCTATTCAAAGCCTCATAGTTTAACCCTCAGATTGCAGTTCCTATGGCTTCCACTAGATATCAACAGTCTTTAGAAAAAGGTTTGAATCTTCAATCATTAAAATCAAGGGAGTAAGACCACTAGTTCCTGGGTTCACGTCAAGTGTACTGTTTTGGATTCTGCGCGTAACAGGGAATGCGCACTCAGTTCTTTTTCTCTTCTATTCAGCAGGTTATATTCCGTCTGAAATATTATAGTGTATATTCATTTTAGGGTATCTGAGTATTGATTACAAATGCTGTTTGACTTTTTTCGGCGAACTTTATGGGTACTTTTGGGATATCGTTTGTCTGCATGGATGAAAGCCTTTGGGCAGGTGGATTACTGAACAAAACGCGCCAACCAAACAGAGCTTTATGGATATAAAGAGGGACTTTATCGAACAAAAGGACCTTTTATTGTGTAACCTGGACGCTTGGGTATGCCATCAGAGGAAGATCATCAAAGGTAAGTGATTTATTTTATGCTATTTTTGAGTTTTGTGACACCTCTGCTGGTTGTTATTATGCTAATTGAGTTTTTGAGTGGGGGTGCTGTCCTCAGACAATCAAATGTTCTGCTTTTGCCGTAAAGCCTTTTTGAAATCTGACAATGCTGTTAGATTAACAAGAGACTAAGCTTTTGAAGGGTGTGCAGCATTTGTAATTTCATGAATGTTTGAAATTAGTATTTTTGTAATTTGGCACTCTGCATTTCACCGGATGTTGTCAAAATCGATCCCGTTCACGGGATTGGATCCGTAACAGGTTAATTGAAATGCATTCCAGGTGACTACCTCCATGAAGCTGGTTGAGAGAATGCCAAGTGTGTGCAAAGCTGTCATCAAGGCAAAGGGTGGCTACTTTGAAGAATCTCCAATATATTTAGATTTGTTTGACACTTTCTTGGTTACTACATGGTTCCATGTGTTTATAGTTTTGATGTCTTCACTATTATTCTACAATTTAGAAAATAGTAAACATTTAAGAAAAGCCCTTGAATGAGTAGGTGTCCAAACCTTTGACTGGTACTGTACATTTATTTACACATGTCTGGAATTTGCCTTCGTGAGAAAGGTGCTGCCAGCAATAAACCAACAGAATACAGACACAAGGTCACACAGACCTCATACAGAATATTCAATATCGGAACAGTAAACATAAAACTGTGGAGCATCAAATTGTTTGGAACATCAAATTGCATTGAAATTGCAGTATCACATCGCAATAGAATCATGAGAATTGCGATACATATCGTATCAGCACATACTGTAAGTATCGTGATAATATCGTGTCTTGAGGTCTGGCAATTCCCAGCGATACTCCTCAGTCCTGCACTGTCAGCTGTCTGGATGACTAGTCTCTGGCACACACACACATACGGATCCCACGCATACAAACAGTTCTACAAAAAGGATGGCCCCCCCTCATAAACACTTGTAAGCATGTGTACACACACACAGACAGACTCTTTGTGGTCTAGCCAATAAGCAGCTTAAAGCCACTGTCACCCCAGGTACTAGCAGTCTTATGGCTCAGGAAGCTTTGCTGCAGAACCACAAACGGCTGTGTTGATTTGTTTCTGTTTATTAGTAGATTAGGCTACCCTATCAATATGCCAAACTATTAGCCTAAATATGTTCCACACCTGTCAGAGGCCAGAATGAGAGAAGTAAGCCTTGCCATTAGGCAGAATGGCAGATATCATTGTGTTTGTACCGCGTTGATTATTAATCTAATAATTTTTCTGTCAATAACCGTAAACTAATTTAATCTTTCCTTCTCGCTCTCCCTCCCTCTTTGTTTTGCTCTCCCCTCATTCTCGCCCCTCTATTTGGAGTACCAGTTGTAGTCTCTGAGGAGCAACTGACCTGAGGACCCCCCTACACCCTCACCCCTAGTCTCACCCGCCTCCTCCGATACAGCCACCATGGTGCTGTCACAAAGACAACGAGATGAACTGTGAGTACACACACGACACTTGTAGATTAGCCCTGCGTTTGTTTTCATGAAAATAGATTGACAGGAAATCTACCCAGTGAGGCCCTACTCTACTGTTCACTATGCAGGGGGGAATGTTTGGTGTGTAATCTGTACAGGGTTTGTACGGTCATAAATCCTGGATTAAGTCATGGAAAATGTCTTGTTTTCCAGGCTTGGAATACTTTTAAATTATACAAATTCAAAAAGTTTTTAAAAAAGGCATGGAAATTAATTTTAATAATTTCTGTTAATGAACAAAAATTATAAACGCAACATGCAACAATTTTACTGAGTTAGTTCATATACGGAAATGAATCATTTTAAATAAATTCATTAGGCCCTAATCTATGGATTTCACATGACTGGGCTGGAGCTCAGGCATGGGTGGGCCTGGAGCCATGCCCACCCAATGGGGAGCCTGGCCTATCCAATCAGAATATGTTTTCCCCCCAAAAAGGGCTTTATTACAGACAGAAATCCTCATTTTCAACAGCTGTCTGGGTGGCTGGTTGGTCTCAGATGATCACGCAGGAAGCCGGATATGGAGGTCCTGGGCTGGCGTGTTTACACGTGTTCTGCGATTGTGAGGCCGGTTGGACGTACTGCCAAATTCTCTAAAACGACTTTGGAGGCAGCTTATGGTAGAGAACTGAACATGCAAGATAATTGAAACAGCTCTGGTGCACATTCCTGCAGTCAGCATGCCAATTGCACGCTCCCTCAAAGTGAAGTCATCGTGAGTTAAAAGAAGGGGGAAAAAAGGGTCTGGGAGTAAGGGACTGTCTGAAAAGTGTGAGAAAGAAAAATAAACCCAAAAATGTCTGCATTGGCTGGAAATATAGGAACATTTGATGAATCTGTGGAACAATGGAGTTCTTACACAGAACGTTTTGAGTACTTTGTGTTGGAAAATGGAATTAAAGCAGAAGTTGTTGTGCCAACATTTTTGACTGTTATGGGAGGAAAAACATTCAATCTACTGCGCAGCCTAGTAACGCCTGAAAAACCTGGTGGTAATCATATGATGAAATTGTGGCTACCTTAGAAGGACATTATTCTCCCAAACCACTGATAATCGCAGAGAGGTTCAGGTTTCATCAGAGAAATCAGGAGGGGGAGTCAATTTCACAGTTTGTGGCTGTATTGAAACAGTTATCTGAACACTGTGAATTTGGGCGATCAATGAGTGACACTATACGTGATTGATTAGTGTGTGGCATGCGCAGCGAGGCAATTCAGAAACCGCACAACAGCTAAGTGCATTGACCCAAGTGCATAAGGTGTCTACGGAGTTAAAAATCAAGTACAGAAGGTCTGAGCAGCACTGCAATGCAGACGGCCTCTCAAGACTTCCCTTACCTGTTGCACACACTGAGCACTCCCAGGCTGAAATCTTCTACTTCAAGGAAGTGACGAATGCCCCAGTTACATCTGTCCAAGTGAAAAAGTTCACCCACACTAATCCAATGATGCTATGAGGTCACTCGTGGAAAAGGAGAGGTGTCGGACAGCCTACGACCTTACCTAGTGAGGAGAAACGACCTCACAGTTCAGTTTGGATGTTTGCTATGAGGTTTTCGAGTCATCATACTGCCACCACTGAGAAGGCAGGTGCTTGAAGAACACCATTCAGGGCACTGTGGCATGGTGCGAATGAAGGAGATTGCACGCAGCTACTTTTGGTGGCCAGGTTTGGCCGCAGCTATCGAAGACGAGGTCAAGTCATGTTCCGCATGTCAAAAGATGAACATGCCTCAGCTAGCGCCACTACACCCATGGGACTTCCCAGAGGAGCCTTGGCAGTGAGTCCACATAGACTATGCAGGCCCACTGGAGGATCGGATGTTCTTAGGCCATTTGCTGTGTGCATCAACTACGACTGAGGTCACAGTGATGAAGAGCACCTCAGCGGAGAGAACCATCAAAGAGCTACGGTCGATCTTCAGTCACTTCAGATTTGCCAACGCAACTCGTTAGCGATAATGGCCCCCAATTGGTGTCTGAAGAGTTCCTGTTAACCTACAGAAACACTCCCCACGCTACAACCAATGTGGCACCCGCGTCAGCCATGATGAAAAGACCGCTTCGCACGCGACTCGACCTCCTGAGACCTCCAAAGACTAAACAGGTTGTACAGACACAACAGAGAGCACAGGTGGAGAGACGGAGCAAAGCACAAGACAGAAGCTTCATAGCTGGAGAGCGAGTTCTTGCTCGGAACTACTGCAAAGGTCCAAAGTGGATACCAGCTACAGTGGTTGCACAAACAGGGCCTGTGTCCTACACAGTTCACACACCGGAAAACATCATCTGGAGAGGACACGTGGATCAACTGTTGCCAGGAACCAACCTCAGATTGTCAAGTGACAAACCAAGATCAGCTACTGAAGAACTACCATGACTACGAGCCATCACCTGAACATCCACTGCAGCAACCTACAAATGTGGAAAGTGCTTCAGACTCACCTGAACCAGCCAGAGTGCCTACTCAGGGTACTGTTGAACCCCAGTCTGGGCATACACCATCACCACTCAGACTCCGAGACAATGTGACTGTAGACTCACCTGTACGTCGTCATTACCCTGCAAGAGAAAGACGACCCCCTGACAGGTTGACTATTTAGTTCAGACTAACCTCCGACATTGGGGCAGAATACACCCCAGGGTTCAGTCTGGGAACTGAGGCAGTCTACCCTCTTTCCCTAGTTTAGAAAAAGTTATTCTGAGAAGTTATGTTTAAAAGAAAACAATAGGCAAAACAGTGAATATTTACTTTTTCTTTTAGTCATCAAAATTAAAGGTGGAGGAATATGTTGTGTATTGATATTCTAGTTTTGTCCCTTTAGGGCAATGCCCACGTTAATTTCTACTCCCGACTCATGTCCTGTCCTTATATTAGTTGTATAAGTAATAGTGTGCTATACAACACCACTCCTCAGTAAAAGGCACATGACAGTCTGCTTGGAGTTTGCCAAAAGACTCTCAGACCATGAGTAACAAGATTCTCTGGTCTGATGAGACCAAGATCGAACTCTTTGGCCTGGATGCCAAGAGTCACGTCTGGATGAAACCTGGCACCGTCCCTACGGTGAAGCATGGTGGTGGAAGCATAATGTGTTGGATGTTTTTCAGCGGCAGGGACTGGGAGACTAGTCAGGCTCGAGGAAAAGATGAATGGAGCAAAGTACAGAGATCCTTGATGAAAACCTGCTCCAGAGCACTCAGAACCTCAGACTGGGGCAACAGTTCACCTTCTAACAGGACAACGCCCCTAATCACACAGCCAAGACAATGCAGGAGTGGCTTCGGGACAAGTCTCAATGTCCTTGAGTGGCCCAGCCAAAGCCCGGACTTGAACCCTGGAGCTGTGTATGCAACTGGTTCACCGCTGATGCTCACAGGCAATGTGTATTGGAAGAGATGTCTGAATGTTTTTCGCCCAGCATACACCCCTCCAACCAGACATGCTTTATCTACTCATTTGCTGGATGCAGAGTTCAACAGAGTTCAAGTGAAGGTCAAGCAAATCATAGAGAAAGCAGACTGTGTTGCAAACATCTCTGATGGGTGGTTGAATGTTCGTTGTCAAGGAATAATTTACTACTTCTCCACCCCTCAACCAGTATTCTACAAGAGCACAGACACAAGGGACAAAAGACACACCGGTCTCTACATTGAAGATGAGCTGAAGGCAGTCATCAATGACCTTGGACCACAGAAGGTATTTGCACTGCTTGGTCTAAAGTGGAGGAGTCCAACCCTCACATCACACTCATTGGCTGTGCTGCTCATATGTTGAATCTGCTCCTTAAGGACATAATAGCACTGAAAACAATGGTTAGGTATGTGAAGTGTCATCAAGTTATAGCAGCAGTCTACCTCACCAAGCAAAGTGAGATGAATAAGAGCAACACATTGAAGCTGCCCAGCAACACGCGTTGGGGTGGTGTTGTCATCATGTTTGACAGTCTCCTGGAGGGGAAGGAGTCTCTCCAAGAAATGGCCATATCACAGTCTGCTGATATGGACAGCCCCATCAAGAGGATCCTCCTGGATTAAGTATTTTGGGAGAGAGTGGTAAGCAGCCTGAAACTCCTGAAACCTATAGCAGTAGCCATTGCACGGATTGAGGGAGACAATGCCATCCTGTCTGATTTTCAGACTTTGCTTGCAGATGTAATAGAAGAAGTCCGTACTGCCCTGCCCACTTCACCGTTGCTCCAAGCAGAGGAAACTGCAGTTCTGAAATACATAAAAAAGTGTGAAGACTTCCTGGTGGAAGGGACTTTGTGAATCTGAGGCTCTTTCCACTGTTGCCTCCATCATCCTCCAAATCCCACCAACATCAGCCGCCTCAGAGCGCAACTGGTCCTTGTTTGGGAACACGCACACCAAAGCATGCAACAGGCTGACCAATATAAGGGTTGAAAAATTGGTGGCCATCCGGGCAAATTTGAGGCTTTTTGAGCCTGACAACGAGCCATCCTCAACAAGGTTGGAAAGTGACAGTGAAGATGAGACCTCAGAGTCTGATGTTCAAGAGGTGGACATTGAGGAGGTCCAGGGAGAAGACATGGAAGCCTGAGAGGAAGACAACCAAAGCTTTTAGTTTCTAGATGTATGTTGAAAACGTTTTTGGGAGATGCGATGGATCATTGGGGATCATTCAATATTCCCTTTTGTTGTTCAGTGAAATCATCCCATGTGAAGAGTCAGCTCGTTTAATTAAAGTTCAATTTGTAACTAAATTGTTTTTTTTATTTCTGTTTGTCTCCATATGATAGTAAATATATCCAATGCAAAAAAAATCAACATTTTTAAATTAAATTAACAATAATGTGCATATATTCCCGTTAATTCCCACTCAAAGTTTCCACCTCTGAATATTCCCTAAAATGTGTAACCCTAGCTGTAACGTAACAACATGTGAATACTTTCCGAATGCACTGTTTTTGACAAGGTAAGTGTCTTAAACTGCGGAACATGCTCACTCTGATACTATAAAGAAGTCAAACTATTTTACTTGCATGTGACTCTGAAGGAGGATTTTAGAAAGTGATGCTCCTTTTCCTGTGTCTGTCAATTACAACGTGCGCCCATCTCTTCATTTCTAATTCGACAACTGATAATGATAAACTCATCAGACTGTCAATTTAGTCTCGTCTCTTGGCTAACTCTTTTTATGTGTGAAATTAGTTTTGGTATAGTTTAGGTGTAGTTTTGATGTGCCGGCTGACCGGCATCGTTTTGTTTCCCCTTGCTCATCAACTTGGATAGTCAAGAATGTTTATTATTCTAAAGGCCTACTGCAACACACAGCATGTTATAGCGTTATAGTAAAACAGTACTAATAATAATTATTATTATTATTAGAATAAAACAGTCGGTATCAACTTATTTTTACAAAGTAAAGCGTAAAAGAGAATACATCAACCCCCGAGTCGCGTTGTCAAATTATTGAGATGAGCGCCAACGATGATAAACCCTTCTAAATTAAATCACCCTCTTTACAATTCAGTTAGGCCTCATCGGTTAGGCCTCATCGGTTAGGCCTCATCGGTTAGGCCTCATCGGTTAGGCCTCATCGGTTAGGCCTCAATTATCGCCCGTTCGTCATCCATTTAGTGGGCTGGCATCGTTTGCTTCCCTTCGCTCTGATAGAATAATGCAAAACATATCATTGACTAAAGGCCTACTGCAACACCTATCATGTTTCCCTTTACAATCAATGTGACTAGTAATAGCGTTATAGTAAGTAAAACAGTCCCGTAACAGTTTCATTTTACAAAGTAAAATGTAAAAGAAAATTATATCAACCCAAAAGGCATGTGGTCAAATTATTTGCTATAAACATGAGTGCCAAAGCTGATGAATATGCAAATCATTACACTATTTTCTTTCTAAATTAAGTCAACCTCGTCAGTTAGGCCTAATTATTTTAAATTCAATTGTGTAGTACTGTGCACAATTTTCGCCCATTCATACATTTTGTCATTCAGTGAGGAGAGAGCGAGAGAGACTCATTAGCGCCTGGCTCTGTACCAACATTCTACATGCCCTCACTTTCAATGGCTGTCTGGGATTCTTAGTAAAATAGGACCCAGATTGCAGTACCTATGGCTTCCACTAGATGTCAACATCCTACATGCCCTCACTTTCAATGGCTGTCTATGGGATTCTTAGTAAAATAGGACCCAGATTGCAGTACCTATGGCTTCCACTAGATGTCAACATCCTACATGCCCTCACTTTCAATGGCTGTCTATGGGATTCTTAGTAAAATAGGACCCAGATTGCAGTACCTATGGCTTCCACTAGATGTCAACATCCTACA
>QNTS01004166.1:88429-99958 GCA_003317085.1 Hucho hucho | reverse complement strand
TCATCGAAGTACACACAATACACCATAATAACAACGTAAAAAGAGGTTTTTAGAAATGTTTTCTACAAAATAAAAATAATAAAACGGAAATATCACATTTACATAAGTATTCAGACCCTTTACTCAGTACTGAGTAAAGCATCTTTGGCAGCGATTACAGCCTCGAGTCTTCTTGGGTATGACTCTACAAGCTTGGCACACCTGTATTTGAGGAGTTTCTCCCATTCTTCTCTGCAGATCCTCTCAAGCTCTGTCAGGTTGAATGGGGAGCGTCGCTGCACAGCTATTTTCAGGTCTCTCCTGAGATGTTTGATCGGGTTCAAGTCCGGGCTCTGGCTGGGCCACTCAAGGATATTCAGAGACTTGTCCCGATGGCACTCCTGCATTGTCTTGGCTGTGGGCTTCGGTTCATTGTCCTCTTTGAAGGTGAACCTTCGCCCCCAGTCTGAGGTCCTGAGTGCTCTGGAGCAGGTTTTCATCAAGGATCTCTCTGTACTTTGCTCCATTCATCTTTCCCTCGATCCTGATTAGTCTCCCAGTCCCTGCCGCTGAAAAACATCCCCACAGCATGATGCTGCCACCACAGTGCTGCACCATAGGGATGGTTCCAGGTTTCCTCCAGACGTGGCGCTTGGCATTCAGACCAAAGAGTTCAATCTTGGTTTCATCAGACCAGAGAATCTTGTTTCTCATGGTATGAGAGTCCTTTAGGTGCCATCATCTCTGTCTGTAACAGTGGAACAGCACAATGAGAGATGATACCACCTCTGTCTGTAACAGTGGAACAGCACAGTGCGAGATGATACCACCTCTGTCTGTAACAGTGGAACAGCACAGTGAGAGATGATACCACCTCTGTAACCGTGGAACAGCACAGTGAGAGATGATACCACCTCTGTAACCGTGGAACAGCACAGTGAGAGATGATACCACCTCCGTCTGTAACCGTGGAACAGCACAGTGAGAGATGATACCACCTCCGTCTGTAACAGTGATTGTAACAGTATATATATTTGTTCAGTTCATCTAGCCTTAGCCACAAGATTTTATCTGTATAAATATTATTTCAAGTAGCCTTTAATAAAACCATAGATTTTATTTTATTATTTACTATCTGTTTTCTACGTCTCATGCATTGCTTCTATGACCTATTTCTATGTGTCATTCAGAGAAACATGAATGACATCAACTAAGGTAGACATATGCTCTCTGTCTGTCTCCCTCCCTCTCCCTCTCTCTCTCGATCACGACTCAGGATATGACCTAGATGGTTCAGTTCTCAGATCATTTATTATAACACAGGGAGCAGGCAAAGGTTCCTAACCAGATCAGATTCCGACAGGTACTGGACAGCAGACAGGCTCAGGGTCAGGGCAGAAAGATCAGACGTTAAGACGACCTGACAATAAGACAGACTGGCAACAGACAAACAGAAAACCAGATATAAATACACAGGGGATAATGGGAAAATGGGAGACACCTGGTGGGGGGTGGAGACAAGCACTCTCTCTCTCTCTCTCTCTCTCTCTCTCAATTCAATTCAAGGGGCTTTATTGGCATGGAAAACGTTAACATTGCCAAAGCAAGTGAGGTAGATAATATACAAAAGTACAAAATGGAAAATAAATAAGAATAAATATGGGTTGTATTTACAATAGTGTTTGTTCTTCACTGGTTGACCTTTTCTTGTGGCAACAGGTCACAAATTTTGCTGCTGTGATGGCACTCTGTGGTATTTCACCCAGTAGATATGGGAGTTTATCAAAATCGGGTTTGTTTTCTTATTCTTTGTGGATCTGTGTAATCTGAGGAGAAGATTTGTCTCTAATATGGTCATACATTGGGCAGGATGTTAGGAAGTGCAGCTCAGTTTCCACCTCATTTTGTGGGCAGTGTGAACATAGCCTGTCTTCTCTTGAGAGCCAAGTCTGCCTACGGCGGCCTTTCTCAATAGCAAGGCTATGCTCACTGAGTCTGTACATAGTCAAAGCTTTCCTTAAGTTTGGGTCAGTCACAGTGGTCAGGTATTCTGCTACTGTGTACTCTCTGTTTAGGGCCAAATAGCATTCAAGTTTGCTCTGTTTTTTTGTTAATTCTTTCCAATGTGTCAAGTAATTCTCGTTTTGTTTTCTCATGATTTGGTTGGGTCTAATTGTGTTGCTCTCCTGGGGCTCTGTGGGGGTGTGTTTGTGTTTGTGAACAGAGCCCCAGGACCAGCTTGCTTAGGGTTCATCTCTCTGTAGGTGATGGCTTTGTTATGGAAGGTTTGGGGATCCCTTCCTTTTCGGTGGTTGTAGAATTTAACGGCTCTTTTCTGGATTTTGATAATTAGCGGGTATAGGCCTAATTCTGCTCTGCATGCATTATTTGGTGTTCTACGTTGTACACTGAGGATATTTTTTCAGAATTCTTCATGCAGAGTCTCAATTTGGTGTTTGTCCCATTTTGTGAATTCTTGGTTGGTGAGCGGACCCCAGACCTCACAACCATAAAGGGCAATCGGTTCTATAACTGATTCAAGTATTTTTAGCCAGATCCTAATTGGTTTGTTGAATTTTATGTTCCTTTTGATGGCATAGAAGGCCCTTCTTGCCTTGTCTCTCAGATCATTCACAGCTTTGTGAAAGTTACCTGTGGCGCAGATGTTTAGGCTGAGGTATGTATAGTTTTTTGTGTGCTCTAGGGCAACGCTGTCTAGATGGAATTTGTATTTGGGGTCCTGGCGACTGGACCTTTTTTGGAACGCCATTATTTTGGTCTTACTGAGATTTACTGTCAGGGCCCAGGTCTGTCAGAATCTGTGCAGAAGATCTAGGTGCTGCTGTAGGCCCTCCTTGGTTGGTGACAGAAGCACCAGATCATCAGCAAACAGCAGACATTTGACTTCAGATTCTAGTAGAGTGAGGCTGGGTGCTGCAGACTGTTCTAGTGCCCTCGCCAATTCGTTGATATATACGTTGTAGAGGGTGGGGCTTAAGCTGCATCCCTGTCTCACCCCCACGGCCCTGTGGGAAGAAATGTGTGTATTTCTTGCCTATTTTAACCGCACACTTGTTGTTTGTGTACATGGATTTTATAATGTTTTATGTTTTTCCCACAACACCACTTTCCATCAATTTGTATAGCAGACCGTCGTGCCAAATTGAGTCAAAGGCTTTTTTTAACTCAACAAAGCATGAGAAGACTTTGCCTTTGTGTTGGTTTATTTGTTTGTCAATTAGGGTGTGCAGGGTGAATACGTGGTCTGTCGTATGGTAATTTGGTAAAAAGCCAATTTGACATTTGCTCAGTACATTGTTTTCACTGAGGAAATGTACAAGTCTGCTGTTAATGATAATGCAGAGGATTTTCCCAAGGTTGCTGTTGACGCATATCCCACGGTAGTTATTGGGGTCAAATTTGTCTCCACTTTTGTGGATTGGGGAGATCAGTCCTTGGTTCCAAATATTGAGGAAGATGCCAGAGCTAAGGATGATGTTAAAGAGTTTTAGTATAGCCAATTGGAATTTGTTGTCTGTATATTTGATCATTTCATTGAGGATTCCATCAACACCACAGGCCTTTTTGGGTTGGAGGGTTTTTATTTGGTCCTGTAGTTCATTCAAGGTAATTGGAGAATCCAGTGGGTTCTGGTAGTCTTTAATAGTTGAATTGTATCTCATCATGTATCATGTTGTTGCTGGTTTTTCTTTGTTATCTCTCTCTCTCTGTTTCTCTCTCTCTCTCTTTCTCACTGTTTCTCTCTTTCTATTTTCTCTCGCTCTCTCTCTTTCTCTCTCACTGTTTCTCTTTCTATTTTCTCTCTCTCTCTCTCTCTCTCTCTCTCTCGCTCACTGTTTATCTCTTTCTATTTTCTCTCTCTCGCTCACTGTTTCACTATTTCTATTTTCTCTCTCTCTCACTCGCTCACTGTTTCACTTTCTATTTTCTCTCTTTGTTGTGATCATTGTGGTGTTCTGTAATCTCTAACACCCCATGTTATAGCTACTGTAATCAGGTGATGTGATGTCCTTCCTCTCAGGTTTGATTGTGTGATTGTGTGTGTGTGTGTGTGTGTGTGTGTGTGTGTGTGTGTGTGTGTGTGTGCAGGATTTATTTCCTCCCTGCTTCACAGACCCTGTTCTACTGAACTGCTGTCAGGTGTCTGTCTGTGGATACTGCTGTCAGGACAGAGACCGAGATGAGAGAGTCAACATAAAGGTGTTCATCACAAGACTCTGAGTTCCAGGATCAGTCTCAGGTAAGAGACTTTATCTCAGAGTTTAAAGCTGAGTCCCTTGTTGTAAAAGGAGGGAGGGAGAGAGAGAGAGAGAGACACACAGAGATACAGAGAGAGAGATGTGCTTTGGCAAATTAATCAATATGCCATGAATTGATTTTAATTGAGAGAAAGAGAGAGAGAGGAAGAGTGGAGCGAGAGAGAGAGAGGAAGAGAAAGATAGAGAGATCCCCTTGCTGTTGCCCCTTTGTACAGAACAGTATCATATTCTCCCTGTTTATTCAGATGGTCTTCACTACACTCTACATAGACACACACACATGCATGCAGTCACACACACACACACACAAAGGCTCACACAGACATGCACGAAGGCACACACACGGTGTCGGTCTGTCTGTATGTTCTGCTAGGTGACCCCTCTCTCTCTGTCCTGTAAGGATGATGCAGTGTACAGGATATATGTTACTACAGTCTCTGTCTGTCTGTCTGTCTGTTCTGCTAGGTGACCCCTACTCTCTCTGTGCTGTAAGGATGATGCAGTGTACAGGATATATGTTACTACAGTCTCTGTCTGTCTGTTCTGCTAGGTGACCCCTACTCTCTCTGTGCTGTAAGGATGATGCAGTGTACAGGATATGTTACTACAGTCTCTATTGGGACAAAGACAATGTAAAGGTACATCCATTTAACTCATCCAGACTGAGTAGAGTAGAAATCATAGTTTTGGTCAGTTTTCCAGGGGACCCTAACTAGGATGGGACTAGGAAGCCTAGGCTTCCAATAGTGGAGTGAACGAGACAAGATTTTGGTAGGCTGGCCACGCAAGACTAGGATGGCACAGGTAGAAATCTATGAAAGCACCGCTAGACCTGTTCAGGTTTTATTCTGAACTAGAATGGGACAGGTAGAAATCTATGAAAGCACCGCTAGACCTGTTCAGGCTTTATTCTGAACTAGAATGGGACAGGTAGAAATCTATGAAAGCACCGCTAGACCTGTTCAGGCTTTATTCTGAACTAGAATGGGACAGGTGAGATGGGAGAGGCAGGACTTGCACCGCATTCAGCGTCACAAATACAACTATTTTAGCGCTTGGCAACGCAGACGCTCTTTGGCGCGCGCGAGCAGTGTGGGTGCAATAATTGAATAACATGTATGTTCACATTTAGTCAGCATGGAAGTCAGTTCTATTTGTGACGCTGAACGCGGTGCAAGTCCTGCCTCTCCCATCTCCTCATTGGTTTATAGAAGTAAAAACTGCATCGCCTGTCAATGCACGTCATAGGTCTACGTATCTGAGAGTTTGCACATATTAGACAAGTCAACCCTTTAGGGGTTGTTAGCTAACGTTACATACAAATAAAATGGCCCCGGGAGGGCCACAGTCATGGAGTCATTCGAAGCAGCCATCACCAGCTACGGAGTACCATCCCGGGTGAGATGTGACCTGGGTGGTGAAAACAACCGTATCTGTGGCTTCATGGAGCAGTTCAGGGGTGGTAACAGGGGGAAGGAGCTCTCACAACCAGAGAGGATAGAGCGGCTTACCTCCCTAATCTTACTACATTTGCACACACTGTATATACATTTTGGTATTGTGTTATTGACTGTACGTTTGTTTATCCCATGTGTAACTCTGTGTTGCTGTTTTTGGTCGCACTGCTTTGCTTTATCTTGGCCAGGTCGCAGTTGTAAATGAGAACTTGTTCTCAACTGGCCTACCTGGTTAAACAAAGGTGAAATAAAAATAAAAAAAAATAAAAAGAATTTATTTATTAATGTGTACAGGGCTCTCTTGTAAAATAGATGTTTAATCTCAAAGTGACTCCCTGTTTAAAGGTTAAAAAAAATGTATATGGTCTGTATAATTAATTTAATTTAAGATTAATGGTCATTACGTGAACATTAACAGCCAATACGGACATACAGTACATTTGGGAAAGTATTAAGACCCCGTGACATTTTCCACATTTTGTTAAGTTAGAGCCTTATTATAAAATGGATTACATGAATACAAATCCTCAATCTACACACAAAACGCCATAATGACAAAGCAAAAACAGGTTTAGACATTTTTGCTAATTTATAAAAAAAACATACCTTATTTACATAAGTATTCAGACCCTTTGCTATGAGACTTGACATTGAGCTCAGGTGCATCCTGTTTCCATTGATCATCCTTGAGATGTTTCTACAACAGTCCACCTGTGGTAAATTCAATTGATTGGACATGATTTGGAAAGGCACACCTGTCTATATAAAAAGGTCCCACAGTTGACAGTGCATGTCAGAGCAAAAACCAAGACATGAGGTCGAAGGAATTGTCCGTGGAGCTCCGAGACAGGATTGTATCGAGGCACAGATCTGGGGAAGGGTACCAAAGAATTGCTGCAGCATTGAAGGTCCCCAAGAACACAGTGGCTTCCATCATTCTAAAATGGAAGAAGTTTGGAACCACGAAGACTCTTCCTAGAGCTGGCCGCCCGGCCAAACAGGCAGTGAACACGGTAAGCTATACCAATTCCCCCCGGCAGGAACACAGAACCTAACAGGCAGTGGTGGAAAAAGTACCCAATTGTCATACTTGAGTAAAAGTATAGATACCTTTTTAATAGAAAGTTACTCAAGTGAAAGTCAAAGTATTTGGTTCTAAATATCCTTAAGTATCAAAAGTAAATGGAATTGGTAAAATATACTTAAGTACTAAAAGTTAAATTCATTTCAAATTCCTAATATTAAAGCAAAACAGATGGTACCATTTTCTTGTTTTTAAAATGTACGGATTGTCAGGGGTACACTCCAACACTCAGACATTATTTACAAAAGATGCATGTGTTTAGGGAGTCTGCCAGATCAGAGGCAGTAGGTAAATTGGACAATGTTCCTGTCCTGCTAAGCACTCAACATATAAAGAGTACTTTTGGGTGTCGGGGAAAACGTATGGAGTAAAAAGTACATTTTCTTTAGGAATGTAGTGAAGTAAATGTTTTCAAAAATATAAAAAGTACAGGCTCAATCTGCCTCTCCCTTCCTAACACACAAGATATCAAATACCTTCAATCTTAAGTACTGGGCAGACCTCCCTAGCCCAGCTGATTTGATTGCAGCTGGACCACATGCTGTCCAGCTGCAGGGGAACCAGCCTCCTCCTCCTCCTGTCTGTCTTAATGGCTGCTACATTTTGGATTCATCTGGGGGAATGTTTCCCCAAAAAAACCTTCAATAAGCTGCTCTCCTCCTGACCATAGGGCACCTTGCTCTGCCTCAGAGGATACTCTAAAAGGTACTGAGACATGGAAACCATTATTTCATGTAATTAAAAGTATCCTAATATACACAAATAGCCTCAATAAGTCTGTTTTTAATCACAAGATAGATTCACACCTAGCTTACTTACAACGCCAGGACTGTGTCCACTGCACTGTACGTGCGTCCTCGTGTGCTGTATGGATATAGGGCCAATGTACCGATCCTGTTCAGCAGCTGGATGGTAGGGTTAGCGATCAGGCAAAACCTCATGTGTATCAGTCCGCTTCTCCCGGTTTGCCGCCTTTGGACTCCAGCATTATTGCGTCTTCTGAATGATTGAAATCTGACAAATGCAAACGTCATAAGTTACAATAATGACACTCAGCATAATCAACGCCGCCCATTCTCGCGCACCCCACGGTAACTGCTGCTATCGTTAGCTGGCTCGTTAGTCCAGTCACGCTTCATGTTTTTAAGCGATATTTGAAGAAAAAGTCAACTAAATCATTCACAACATGTAGCTATAACACAACATAACAGCAACGGGGTGTCCATGGGGCTGGGGGTCAGACATGTCCGGTGAGAGAGGCAGGTTGAGGTTACCAGGGTTGGAGTAGTACAGAAGTTGTCATTTGCTGAGGCAGTGAAGAAAGTAGAGGAAGAGGGGGGGGGATCCTGAGAGGAGTAGTAGATCTGTACCAGTACAGAGGGATAGCATTTAGTAGATCTGTACCAGTACAGAGGGAAAGCATTTAGTAGATCTGTACCAGTACAGAGGGATACGATTTGTTTTTAGCATTTATAGCAATGGTTATCAACTGTACTGCAGGGATGGAACATAAGTCGCAGAAAACTGAAGTTGTGGTGGCACCTGCAGAGAGGTATTTGGGTGTGACTTGACGTCTGAAGAGTTACAGGCTGTGTTAAGTGGTGGTGTCCCATCCTTTCAGGCTGTTGGCCTGAGGTAGGAGTAAATGTCCCATCCTTTCAGGCTGTTGGTCTGAGGTAGGACCCCTTAAGGAAACAAATACAGTTAGTGCAGTATAACTGCAATATGCTGCAAATACTGCGTCCAATATATATTTATGCAGTAATTTTGAATTGTAACTGCAGTTATAGTGGCGTATAACTGCAGTTCAACTTTGAGTGTAGGGTATTTGTCGATTATAATTTTTTTTAAAGCGAAGTATAAGGGAGTTATACTCCAGTCTAGGTGGTGGCGGTAATGCAACATTTATTGTATACCAAACGCCGTTAAACCTCATCGAAGAAGAGTGGCTAGCTAGTATCGGTAGCAACTTCTCAAAGTCAAGTTCCAAGGTAAGATTAATATTTATTAGGAAGTTAAATCATGGTGAACTAAGGCGGAACGGTCCCGTACGGCGTCCCGGTAAAATATATATTGGGGGTACGAGGCGCGCGTGGACAACAGATGCAGCAAACCAGGCTACAAGTGTAGGCCTAGTGACGATCGCAGAATTGTAATACACAGCACGTAGTTTTGAATCTGTATCTTTCCCGTCATTAAATTGGGGTTTGAATGCTGAAATTGTGAATGAACGAATGTCCGCGGCTAGCCTATAAGAGCGCCTTTGTCAAACAATCGCTTAACAATCAGATGACAACCTCAAAACTGTTTGTGTTTATGCCACATTAAAAGGCATAGGCGGCGCGTCCAAAATGGCTAGGGCAAGCTAAGCTTTCCCTAAACGAAATTGAAAATTATATCCTAATTAGCTTACTCTTGTCTATACAGAAACAATTCAAAATAGGCTACTACACTAGAAAGCATGATATGGCCACAGAGGATCATTTAGCTTCTTTAATAAAAGTCGATTGTTTTAAATCGGATAGTCTACAGTCGGAAGGGACCGGGATTTGGGCAGCGCGCGCTTCAAATACCAAACTAGATATTTGTTGAGTTGCGACTGTCAGTGAAATGCAGAGACCCAGCCGGGCATATCCCAATATTTTAAAATACAATCACGGAAAAACTGTTTGAAAAGCAAATGGCTATTGCTGTAAAGGGATGACAATGAAAAGACTCCAATCTGTCTTTTAGTTATCCAAATGCTTCACTTAAATTGAGCGAACAGTATCTTAATGGACCAGCGGAGAACATCGGCCATATCCCCGGTGGCCCTTACATTCATACCATGGCACTTCTATAGTACTTTAATTCATACCATGGTATACTCTGAATCATGGAAATGCACCATGGTTTTAGCCTTGAAGTATGATGGTACTGCCACGCACCTAAATGATGCCATGGTAATGCATCATTTAGTACCATGTGGATCATGGAAATACCATGGTTTTAAACTACATTATACATTCAACCATGGTATTGCACAATTATGATAAATGGTACCAAAACTGACCAAATGGTACCATCTTTATTAACTGTGTGTTACCATAGTATAATACATTAAATAAATAAACCCCCCAAGGTCAATAGAGGTTGGTTGGTATTATATTGATGAATTTATATACCAGAATGGGCAAGTTTCTGATAAAATCAGAGGCAGGCTACTATTGTTGGACCTTGTTTGTCTGTAAAAAAGGGACATAGTTGCTGTGAAAGAGGTAATACTTGATGTATTAATAACCGTTTCTTTGCTCATGTTTTGCCACCCTGAGATGTTGTAATCATTTCCAGTATTTATAGTCAACGGGTGTTGCGCTTGTTTCGGCTCAGAGGGAGCCGCTCGCTCTCCACTCTACGGTGGCTCTCGCGCTAGCCTGCCTAGTCAGGGAGTCCGTTGACAAGCTTGCCACGCGGTAGCAGAGGGCACAGTCTACGACTTGGGTGACAGGAGTCCGACAATTTTTTGGGGTCTTCCTCTGACACCACCTAGTGTATAGAGGTCCTGGATGGCAGGAAGCTTGGCCCCAGTGATTTATTGGGCCGTACGCACTACCCTCTGTAGCGGCTTATGGTCGGATGCGGAGCAGTCGTCATACCAGGCGGTGATGCAACCGGTCAGGATGCTCTGGATGGTGCAGTTGTAGAACTTTGAGGATCTGAGGACCCGTGCCAAATCTTTTCAGTCTCATGAGGAGGAAAAGGTGTTGTCGTGCCCTCTTCACAACTGTCTTGGTGTGTTTGGACCATGATAGTTTGTTGGTGATGTGGACACCAAGGACCTTGAAGCTCTCGACCTGCTACACTAAAGCCCCGTCGATGTTAATAGGGGCCTGTTCGGCCCTCCTTTTCCTGTAGTCCACGATCATCTCCTTTTTTCTTGCTCACATTGAGGGAGAGGTTGTTGTCCTGGCACCACACTGCCAGGTCTCTGACCTCCTCCCTATAGGCTGTCTCATCGTCGGTGATCAGGCCTACCACTGTTGTGTCGTCAGCAAACTTAATGATGGTGTTTGCGTCGTGCTTGGCCACGCAGTCGTGGTTGAACGGACTACAGGAGGGGACTAAGCATGCACCCCTGAGGGGCCCCAGTGTTGAGGATCAGCGTGGCAGGTAGTTACCTACCCTCACCACCTGGGGGTGGCCCGTCAGGAAGTCCAGGATCCAGTTGCAGAGGGAGGTGTTTAGTCCCAGGGTCCTTAGCTTTGTGGGCACTATGGTGTTAAACGCTGAGCTGTAGTCAATGAACAGCATTCTCACATAGGTGTCCTTTTTGTCCAGGTGGGAAAGGGCAGTGTGGAGTGCGATTGAGATTGCGTCGTCTGTGGATCTGTAGGGGCGGTATGCGAATTGGAGTGGGTCTAGGGTGTCCGGGAGGATGCTGTTGATGTGAGCCATGACCAGCCTCTCAAAGCACTTCATGGCTACCCACATGAGTGCTACATGTTGGTATTAGACTCGGTCAGGGAGAGGTTGAAAATGTCAGTGAAGACACTTGCCAGTTGGTCCGCGCATGCTTTGAGTACATGCCCTGGGATTCCGTCTGGCCCCCCAGCCTTGTGAATGTTAACCTGTTTAAAAGGTCTTGCTCACATCGGCTATGGAGAGCGTGATCACACAGTCGTCCGGAACAGCTGGTGCTCTCATGCATGCGTCAGTGTTGCTTGCCTCGAAGCGAGCATAAAAGGCTTTA
>QNTS01004166.1:74139-87822 GCA_003317085.1 Hucho hucho | reverse complement strand
GTATTACAAAGAAGAAAAAAGGTACTTAGCTGTTACATGCTTTGGTCGTTCCATTTATATTTAGAGGTTGGACATTAGCACGTTAGGCGCACCAATTGGTTTCACCTCGTTAGTTAGTATGTGTTACACCTGTGCTGGCTTGTCATCTCATTAGTCAGAAGGTGTTTCACCTGTGCTGGCACAGGTGATATTTAAGAGTGGCTGGCCAAGTGCTCCACTTGCTTTGAGAGATGTGGAGGGTTAACACCTTTTAGATTACTTTATAAAATTTTCCCTGTTTTCGTTTTGCTCCACGTCTTTCAGTTTGGGTTTTATTTTGTTTACCTCTTCTTGGGCAGATTTAGTCTCATGGTGTAATTTTGGTCCCAGTTGTTGTTGCTAGTCAGCTTTCAGTGGACACCCCCATGAGTGTCTTTCAGAACCCCTCCTAAACCCCACCTGTTTCATTTTGGTTGTTGTCAGTGACTCTTTGTTAGTTTCCCCTTCTGTTTGAGTGTTTAATTTTTGGTTTCTTGCTGGGAAACGTAACACCATCCACAAAAGAAAGACCTATAAACTTACCCGCCATCACAGCTAACAGCCCGGCTTTGGTGGACATTGTGCAATCAGTCTCAGTGGTAACCTGGTAACTCATGTCGTGATTGACAGGTGGTTGCGCCAGACATGGCCAATGTGAGCTGTCACCAACCAACCATTGTAGAGTATGCTGGTCTATAAAAACCTAATCTGATTGGTTAAAAGAAACCTGTCCCACCTCCCAGAACTCCGTCTCTCGCTCTCCTTGCAAATCGCTGTTTGCACGTCTATGACAAGCCAGCACAGGTGTAACACATACTAACGAGGTGAAACCAATTGGTGCGCCTAACGTGCTAAAAGTCTGAGCACTCAAAATTAACATGCGCAGGTTTACAGATGCAAATATTAAGTTACAAGTTTGCAAATGCAATTACAGATTATTCTTTCATGTTCACAACTCATCAGTTACACTTGCAAATTGTGTTTACAACTACAAATCTATTTGACACGCTCAAATCATTATGATTACAAAACAAATTAAATGTTGGTGTTGGCTTTAAACTAACTTTGTGCTTGTAATTTAGCTATCTAGCTAGATCGCATCCCACCCTAGTGAGAAAGGTGATAGTAAAATTAATCAGTAAGCTACAGTTAACCCAATATAGCTAAGAAAATTGTTAGCTAGCTAATGTTATCGTTGCCATCGCCACAGCAATGTTAGCTAGCTAGCTACATTTTCTTAGAATCCTAGTAGATTAAATATTTTGCATGCATGGTCTATCTATCCCTTTTTTATTAGCAAAACTGTTCTAGTGAAACACCCTGTTTGTGAAACTCACCTTTCAGTTTTTTTGTGCCTCTTTTGAATCTGTCTGTGGCCTTCAATGTCTGAACCCAAGTCCCAGGGGTCTGGCTGTGGTGTTCCATCCCAGAGAACCTCAAAGCAGGGTCCAGAGATGGTGTCAGTGAAGCTGGAGGACTGCAGTCAACCGATGGAACTCAATGTGATTGTGAAAGAGGAAGAGGAGGAGGAGAGAGCCGTCAAAGAGGCGACGGAGGAGAGAGAATTCAAAGAGGAGGCGGAAGAGAGAGCAGTCACAGAGGAGGAAGCGAGAGCAGTCAAAGAGGAGGCGGAGGAGAGCGCAGTCACAGAGGAGGACGCGAGAGCAGTCACAGAGAAGGACGCGAGAGCAGTCAAAGAGGAGGTGGAGGAGAGCGGAGTCAAAGAGGAGGAGAGTCCAATCAAAGAAGAGAACAGGGATGTGTGTGATCTAGAGGAGGAAGAAGTAGATGGTATCACTGATCCAGGTAAGCAGGGGATTCCAAAACTATTATTGACAGCTCACTTCCCACAACTATTATTGTTACATTGAGCTCAGCTATAATTTGTCTTTTATATTTTGGTAGATTGTGTAGATTGGTTGTGGAAAAATCCATTTTGATAGTTAGTTTTAAGGCAGCAAAATGTGTAGACTATGCATGAGGTGTGTAGACTTTAACTAGCTATTGTATGTTCATATTCCCACAGGAGAGAGCTCCAACCCAGGTTCAGACAGTGAGCCCAGTTCCACAGCATCAGGAAACCATAAACAACACAGAGGGAGGAACTCAAGACAGAAACATCACCACTGCATGGACTGCTTCACTAGTTTCTATGAGCCAGAGGAGTTGAGAAGACACACTTGTAGACCCCGCCCCTGTTCAGATTGCAGAGGCAGTTTTATTTGTCCGATTCACCTCANAGACAGCACACCTGAAGAAACACCAGCTAACTCACACAGGAGAGAAGCCTTACAACTGCTCTCAATGTGGGAAGGGTTTCAGTCAGCCAGCACACCTAACAAGACACCAGCGAACTCACACTGGAGAGAAGCCTTACCACTGCTCTCAATGTGGGAAGAGCTGCAGTCAGACAGCAGACCTAAAGAGACACCAGCTAACGCACACCGGAGAGAAGCCTTACCACTGCTCTCAGTGTGGGAAGAGTTTCAGGCATTTAACAACTCTGAAGATGCACCAGATGAGAAGCTTTTCCACTGCTGTTAGTGTGGGAAGAGTTTTAAATACCTAACAGAATCTCAGAAGATGTTCCCCAAAACTGACCTTTATAATGGTGTTGCCAAGCTGGGCATCTAACCAATATTGACAGAGTTTTTTTTATACTTTTTTTTCTCTCCAACCTGTACTTTGTCATATAAAAAATGTACCAAAGCGTATGAAATATGACATGAGGGTCACATTTAAATTAAAGTGTCTATTCCTCCAGAAATGTATTCAGTTTCTATCTCCATAAATCAATAGTTTCTTCACCACACTTCTATTTTTGAAAGTCAATCACTCTCCTCTTGGGAACATTTTATTTGCATATTGATGTTATTTCACCAGTTTGGGGGGAAACACATTAGTAACACAGGGTGTTACAGTAATAGTATTACATTACTCAGTAGCAAGGTAACAACGAAGTTGAAATCTGTATTTAAATAATAACTAGTTAGCAATGTGTTCCTTTCGTAATATAGTTGCAGTGTCATGCCGTGTGGTGGTTCCATGATCAGAAGGGATTTCACCTGCCAGGAGTGGCAGAAACCCTCATTTACAGGTCAATACATTAGAAGCCTTACTCACCTGACCCTTGACCTCACATTATATAAAAACAAGAATAAAAACGGCAAGAAAGTTCAGGACAAGCACACATTAAGAACACCTGCTCTTTCCATGACAGACTATCCAGGTGAAAGCTATGTTCCCTTGTCGATGTCACTTGTTAAATCCACTTCAATCACTGTCGATGAAGGGGAGGTCAAAGAAGGATTTTGAAGCCTTGAGACAATTGAGACGTGTGTGTGTGTGCCATTCAGAAGGTGAATGGCCAAGACAAAAGTTAAGACACTGGTTTGTGTCAAGAACTGCAACGCTGCTGGGTTTTTCGGTCCACCACCCAAAGGACATCCTGCTAACTTGACATAACTATGGGAAGCATTGGAGTCAACATGGGCCAGCATCCCTGTGGAACGCTTTCAACACCTTGTAGAGTCCATGCCCTGACGAATTGACGCTGTTCTGAGGGTAACTCAATATTAGGAAGGTGTTCCTAATGTTTGGTATTCTCAGTGTATATCTTCTGTAAAGAACAACCTGCCCTGAAATTCTATACATGATCTTTACTATATACACACACAGGTTCTCTCCAACCCCAGATCCTTCTCCCCCCCCCCCAGGCTACCCTTCTCTCCCAGACCCCCCTCCACCGCCAGTCCTCCACCCAGCCCCCAGGTTCTCTCCAGCCCCAGCCATAGACCTCCAAGGACCGCTGGGGTCTTCTTCCCATGATGGTCACATCAAACTCTCCTTTATAAAGTCCAAGGTCTAATAAATGTGGAAAGGGTCAACGCACATCATCAGACTATCACAGACTCCCAGCTAGTGTTGTAAATTTCAAGTAACTTTCCCCAAAGTCCCAGGTTTTCTGGAAATCCGGAATCCTCCAACTAGGATTTCTGGAAAACCTGTGAATTTTGAAAAAGTTTACATAATTTGAAACCCTACTGCTAGCGTAGATATAATTTACACTGTATGCAGCTTTGTGTAACACTGTGCATTTTTCTCTATGTATTTGATTTTTCACATAATTATGAGATGTTGACCTATACTAACATGATGTAAAACTGACAGTAAATAAAAGGATAATTTACGTTACTGCATTGTTTTTCTTGATTCTTAGTGCAGGGTTTGGGCATCATTCAGGATACCCGTTTGTGTAATTTATCACCACCTAGGTGACCCGTGTAGTGAAGAGACGTGAAGTTGAATGCAGTGGGTGTAGGCGCTTCGTTGAACCAGAAGGGGGCGACCCGTAATTAAAACAGCTTGGGTAAAGAAGTTGCTTTCTTGCCATGACTGGCCTCGCACTCCAGTACTGTAGGTGGTGCTGTATGCACCTTTCAGTTGGTTGCGATCCGCCAATACAAATTAAAGAAGAAGTTGCTTTCTTCCAATAGCGGAACCTTGATCAAGGTGCTTCACTTATTATCTGAGCTGACCATTGTTTCCAAGCAAAAAGGTATGAAGATATAAGATCATCTTATTAAAATGGCAATCAGCAGTAGAAAACATAACAAAAACCGAACCCCTACCCCCTTTGTTTCTGTAAATTGCTGAGTGTAAACCCTCTCAAATTCCTAGACAGAGCTATGGATGCAGGACTGACCATGCATCCATGATAGTTTTGAAGCTATATAGTGTTGGTTTATATTTACTTATAAACACGAGTAAAACAAGCCTATATTTTGGGTTCCGATGGCGTAAGAGTTTATCTAAGCTCGTGAGGTATTTCTAGGATGAAGTGGGCCTACCAGCAGCGACAGGTGTAGTGGAGATTTCGGAAAGAGTGGATTCCTGCTTTTTGGCCGACCCACACAATGTGTCGGGCTGGGTAAAGGACAAACTGGGAATGGTTACATCGGTGAACATTTCGAGAATTGTTGCGATTTTTTTGTGTGCATCTTCCGCCCAGAGGAAGCGGACGCTTCGTTTCACGTGTCGTGATTTGCTCTACGGAGTAGAGCGCAACTCAAAGAGGTGATCAGTGGGGTAGCGTAGAGTGTAGAGGTGGATCAAATTAAACATATTCCTGGTGTTTGTGAAACCTGCCATTTGGTAAGACATATACCCGATGGCAATGGCAAGACTGAGAATACCCTGTCTGTCTTGTTGAGCTTTGACACCGAGTTTCTACCTGATAAGATCAGGTTAGGTTATATTTGTTATTCTGTGAGGGCCTTTGTTCCGAACCCGCTATGGTGTTTGAGGTGTCAAGGATTCGGACATGTTGCAACGGTGTGTAGAAGGGAGATCCTACGCTGTGAGAAATGTGCAGGAGGGCATAGTCAGAGGGAGTGTACAGTTGGGATAGAGAAAGCACTGTGTGTCAACTGTGGGGGTGCCCATGCAGCTGGGGATCCGAAGTGCCGTGTGAGAGATACCGCTTGAGATTGACAGAGTTTGAGTGGGGCAAAAAAGTTTTGTATGCTGAGGCAGTGAGGAAAGTAGAGGATGATGGGCAAAGAGTGAAGGATCATGACAAAATACTAGTAGTAGGCCACTTCTGAGTGACCCAAACAATTTGTGTTTAGTTTTTTATTTTACCTTTATTTAACTAGGCAAGTCAGTTAAGAACAAATTCTTATTTTCAATGACGGCCTAGGAACAGTGGGTTAACTGCCTTGTTCAGGGGCAGAATGACAGATTTGATCTTGCAACCTTTCGGTTACTAGTCCAACACTCTAACCACTAGGCTCCCTGCTGCCACAACCCAGTAAGTAACCCAGTAAGGTTGGTGTCGGGGTAGGTTCCTTGTTCCTTGCCAATCATTGGCTCATTGGTGAAATTAGCATTATGACAATATCTTTAATTAAATCATTCAAAACCTTTATTAATACAATTGCAGACAGAAGTTGACAATCAGGAACATTGCACGCATGTTTCCGAGTAAGTTCTGCACCCCACCTAAGGGCACAGCTGATTTTATACATGTGATCACTCCCTAGTGGTATGATCACCTATGTCAATGTATGTGTGTATCAATAAGCTGAGGTTACCTAGTACAATAGCTTCTCTGAATTTATTAGAATTGTCCACTGTCACACAATATCAAAATATCAAAACCAGACAGTGGTTACTTCCCTTTATCTAGTTTCGGTCTGACTCAGACCCAGCCTGCAAGCACACTCTCGCAACAGCCAGGGCTTAACCACAAAGACTAGTATAGACGGCTTGTGCAATGTATAGTGGCAGAGTTTTTAGACACATAGCAACAGTATCTTATTATAAGGCTTGCAGCAAAACATATGAATCTTAAGGTCCCCTTAATCAATAATGGGGAGGGTCTTTGGGACCCACGCCTTACATTGGTTTGTTGACATTCATTGCTATGGTAACTAACTGTACTGCACAGATGGAAAGGAAGTCACAGAAGATAAAAAGTAGTAGCAGCAAAAAAGTTATTGGGAGTGAAAGATTTTTTTGCCAAAGAGTTACAGGTGTTGAAAGAAGGAGTACTGTCCTCCCAGGAGTAGTAAGATAAGAGGGGTGTTTTAGGACTTTTGGTTTTAGTGTGTAGGGTTAGTCGTTGGCGCGAATTGTATTTTTCCCGTTCCCATTTCCCTTTTGATAAATGCAAAACTAAGGCAAAAAGTGACTAGTCTGACGGAAATTCACACAAGAAGAACAAGTATTTTCGCAATAACATCACAGACCTCGTTCTGGTTGAGTGGAGAAGAGGTTGGGGACTGTTGAGTCATTGAAAGTAACTCAAAGGGGACTGTTGAGTCATTGAAAGTAACTCGAAGGGGACTGTTAAGTCATTGAAAGTAACTCGAAGGGGACTGTTAAGTCATTGAAAGTAACTCGAAGGGGACTGTTGAGTCATTGAAAGTAACTCGAAAGGGACTGTTGGTGATTTCTTGCGTTTCTTCCATCCAGAGGGATCAGGCGCTCCAAACCACGTGTCTAGGGACAAGAGCTGTGAATTTCTTTGCTCTCCGGAGCAGGGCGCCATTGAAAAGAGTGATAACTGGGGAGGCATTAAGTGTTGAGGAGGAGCAATTGAAATAGAAGATTCCCGGTGTATGCCATGCCTGCCGTTTGGTGCGACGCAAACCTGGTGGAGAGAATGGTGAAACAGAAGACACTGTCTGTCCTGTTGAGTTTTGATGCAGAGTTTTTTACTTTAGTCAAGTTAGGATGTGTCAGTTATCCCGTGAGAGCTTTTGTCCAGAATCCATTACGGTGTTTTAGGTGTCAGGTTTATGGTCATGTAGCTGAAGTGTGTAGGAGGGAGATTCTTAGATGTGAGAAGTGTGCCAGAGGGCGTGAAACAAAGGAGCATGTATTATCGGTGGGGAAAGTTGTATGTGTGTTAACTGCAAGGGGTACCCATGGTGCTGGAGATCAGAGGTGTACGGTGAGAGAAAGACAGTTTGAGGTTGCCAGGAAAATAAATGTTGTGGTGCCAGCTGCAGACAAGTACTTGGGTGAACGAGATTTTACTGCAGAAGAGTTACAAGGTGTTTTGAATGATAGTGTCCCGTCCTCCCAGGCTGCTGTCCTGGTGTAGGATCAGATATGGTCAAAGTAGTGGGATAGTGGTGAGGTTTTAATGGGTGTAGGGTTAGTTGGTAGGGCAATTTATTTATAAAACGTGTTATTAATTCATAGTAGAGAACAGTCGGTTGATACACGGCCCACACAGTAGGTGGCGGCATGCACCTATAGGGTATGTTTGTGGACCGCATTAATACCATAGAAGAAGTGTTAAAGATTTTGTTATAACTAACTCAAGATGGACCACAGCCTGTCCTTTAAAGTGGGAACACATTTTTTTTTTTATATTTTTTTTTACTTTGGCAAAGGGTTAAATCTACAAAAATGTGTCCACTCTGTTCTTAACAGATGCTAAGTTTTGCATGATCTCGTACAAAATCTATCTTCTCCCACTGCCGGCCACTGGGCATCCTCTCATCACCATATTTGGTAGTGAGTGGAAACGCCAACCGGATGCTTCACACGTATATATCCGGTGAAATATCTGGCTCATCTGTGACGTCGTTCTGGGAAAGGACGTCGTTCGGAGTTACGCTTGTTGTTGTTGCTGCTGCTAGTATCGTCGGTAATCAACATTTCAAAGTCAAGTTCCAAAGTAAGATCAAGCTTTAAAACATTCTGTAACGATTATATGTACATAACCAATTACATATTATTTTTCGACACATGTGTCGACACAAAAAGCTAGTCTTCACGACATTAGAGACGGTCTAGACATGTTATCTAGCTAACGTTAGCTACAGTAGGTTGACGTTGCCTAGGTTTTCATCTTCATCCTAGGCTAGCTAGCTAGCTATCATTGTTAGCAAGAACGTTTGTTTAGCTAGCTATCTTCAGGACTCTGTGTTTTGATTGTCTTAATGACGAATAACGTGATCAATGTCAAATATGCAATTTGTGAATCTTTAATTTCAACCAGGCAGCCTGATCACTAGATAGTAAGTGGGCAGGGCCGGGGTCGGCGCCAGAACGAATCAGGCATTTGATTAACTATTGTGGCTGTCGGTGCCGTTTAAGATGAGGTCGATTTTAGCATGTACTTCTTGGTGAAAAAACATGTGGCATGCTAGCAAAACCACTACTCTACAATACACTAAACAATACATTAATTGCACGGTAACGGTGACAAACGGTGCCCACTAACTGTTAGGACCTACATAAAGCTGTCCCAACAGCAGTCCCAACATCTTACCACTGCTACACCTGGCTATCAGCGGAACCTTGTCTGGCAACGAATCAGTTCATTCAGCCTCATTTACTGACTTTAAAAATAAACAGCTGATATGGCTGACATTCTTAAACAAATGTGGTTTCTAATGACAATTGAGATGTATAAACTAAGGGGACGACAAGCGGATAAGAGGCAATCCATCATTTCGATTACGACAATGAGCGAACTAGGACGGACGTAGTCAATAGAAGTTTGTTTAGCACTTTTGACAGAATTCAGAACATGGGCCGTTCTTAGTGTTCTCCCTGTACACCAAGTTAGAACCGTATGATAAATAAAGGGGACATATAAGCAGACAATGAAAGCTCTTACAATATTCGATGATTACATTTCTCTAAAACAGGTTATAGGCCACAGTAGAACAGTAGGTGAAATGAAGAGGTGTAAATAGACCAAATTATTAGGGTGAGGCACATGGACTACTAACAGCTTACTACACAACATACACTTAGTATTACTTTATTAGCTACAGTAAACTTATCTCCCTGGCATATTACATAATTTATGCAGCAGCATACAATACATTTTGGACTCACCTTGTTGTGCTCACTTGAACAGGAAGGTGTCGCGGCGGTCCTCAGAGTTAACAGTTGTTTTGAGCGCGGCACAAATCCTGTTTCATTGACAGCATGGCCAATGTTGAATGTTTATCATTTTAAACTAGGAAAAGAGCCCCTTAATCCCATATTTGAGACCACACAGCCACTGTCACTGATTCCTTCCAAACCACTCGTTGAATTTGCGATTTCCAACTTGTGTAATGTTTATGTCCGATGAGCACCGATACATTTTATCTATAATTTCTCTTCGTTATTTCTCTTCATATGACAAGGATTAAAAAGGATTTGCCAGTAGATTGTCGACTTCATTCATGATGATTACTGCTAGTTAAGATTGTGGAAGTATAATGTCCAATCAAAGCTACTGTAGATATAATGTGATATGTCGTCATTTTATCTGTGGCCAATGACCTTGAGCCTTCTTGGATGGCAGCAGCCGAAGGGCTAGAATTTAAGGTCTGCTCTTACACTTGGCAGTGACGTAAAGTCCTCATGAGTGACAGAACACTAAGCCAATCACAGCACAACGCTCAGTTTTATTCTGCAGGCTTGCACCACTACACCACAGAAAGGACTTAGCTAGGCTGAAACAGCTGCCTTACTCAAGAAAACAAAAAAGGGACCATGTTTGTATGCAGCTTTATTAACTCAGTGATATATATTATCCAGCTCGTGAGTTTGCAAACTGATATGTGACCCGTATTAATGCCAAAGTAACATGCAAATCAGGCAAGCCCACCCCCAGCAGGTAGCCTAGTGGTTAGACCGTTGGGCCAGTAACCAAAAGGTTGCTGAATCGAATCCCCGAAGCTGACAAGGTAAACTATCAAGGCAGTTAACCCACTGTTCCCCGGTAGGCCGTCATTGTAAATAAGAATTTGTTCTTAACTGACTTGCCTAGTTAAATAAAGGTTAAATAAAATAAATGTATGCTCATTTTTGTGGAATAGTTTGATTTCAGTAATGCTTGAATTCAATTTAAAGTTCATGAGCTAAGTTTTAATGCCACCACTCACTCTGCCATCTTGTCCCACCTGAAATAGACGCCAATGCCAAAAATCTACCGGCGGGTGTTAATTTTAGGCCCTGATGGCAATGATCAGTTTATTTGTAATAATTTTACGGGAGATTAATATAATAATTTTACATAAGAAATGTTAGTTTGTAAATTTTGAAAATTAATAAAAATTTATTATTTAAGAGGTGGGTTTATATCTGTAAGTAAAGTCATAAATCTTCATATTAGAGATTATTCTTTAATTTTATATCCACTTTTCTTACTAAAGTTAGGGCAGTATATGTTAAATGTTTAAACTTATATTTTGGTGGCCATAATAGGTACACTTAACCTACTAGTGGCAGACATGTTACCATCCATTTTTACTCTGTTCAATTTGAATTGAAATCACTCAAAGTTCCCTGTAATATACTGTAAACTAGTGTTTTTACAATGTTGCCTGTAATATAGTCTAAACTATTGTTTTTACAATGTTGTAGCTGGCGCAATGTGGGCATGTTATGCTTTACAATGTTAATGACAATGGATTACCCATCTACAAGTGGTACACGAGTCACAACACATCCTAAAGATGTCATAATGGGCATCGTATGGTATGTAATGGTCATCACACTGGGTTAATGATCTACAAAAAAATATATCAAGCTCACTTACATCGTGTGTGTGTGTGTGTTGGTCTTTAACAATGTAACATTTGATAAACCGCACCACCTACTGCAGCCTTGATAACGCGCCAAAATGAAATCAACCATTTGGTATCATTTTGATTATGGAAGATTGAATAGGTGTGGTTCAAGCTGTTTTCTTGGAATGATTTGAAGCTATCTTCTCTATCTGAGCATGCCAGCATCCAACTCAGTTTCCCTCCCAGAAAACACACTAAACCGTGTTGTGTATTCGCAAATTCATGAGGAAACTGAAGAGCGGATGGCTTTACCGAGTTTTGTGAGTGTTGGCTCACTTGACCGCAGTGTTTGTTAGCTAGCTAGCTAACCTTAGCCAGCTAACTTCCATTTTAGTAATCATTTAGTTAATCATTCAGCCAGAGTGATGTCAAATGTCATTTTGGTTCGCCTTTGCTTTAAACTAGCAAACGTCTTGCTTGTAATTGTGTCTAGCGATCCAGCTAGGTATCATCCCACCCTATTGAGAAAGGTGACGGTAATATGTATCAGTAAGCTACAGTTAACCCAATTAGCTCAAATGGCTAAAGTTAGCGATCGTTGCCACAGCGACGATAGCTAGCTAGTTACATTTTCTTAGCAGAATCCTAGTAGATGGAATATGTTGGACGCATGGTGTATCTATCACTTTATTAGCAAAACTGTTCTAGTGAAACACCCTGTTTGTGAAACTCACCTTTCAGTTTTTTTGTGCCTCTTTTGAATCCGTCTGTAGCCTTCAATGTCTGAACCCAAGTCCCAGGGTTCGGTCTGTGGTGTTCCATCCCAGAGAACCTCAATGCAGGGTCCAGAGATGGTCTCAGTGAACCTGGAGGACTGCAGTCAACCGATGGAACTCAATGTGATTGTCAAAGAGGAGACAGAAGTCCTAGAGGAAAAGATGGCTGTCAAAGAGGAGGCGGAGGAGAGGGCTGTCAAAGAGGAGGCGGAGGAGAGAGCTGTCAAAGAGGAGGCGGAGGAGAGAGCTGTCAAAGAGGAGGCGGAGGAGAGAGCTGTCAAAGAGGAGGCGGAGAACAGGGAAGTGTCTGATCCAGATCTAGAGGAGGAAGATGTAGATAGTATCACTGACCCAGGTAAGTTCAGGTGTGGAGTACGGAGAGTGGTTGGTGCCTTGGCGGCCACAGGGGAATCTAAAATTATTATTGCTATTATTGACAGCTCACTTCCCACAACTATTGTTAAAGTTAGCCCAGCTTTTAGACAGAGATGATATACTATTGTTAAAGTTAGCCCAGCTTTTAGACAGAGATGATCTACTCCGTGTAGCAGTATACCACTAACCCACAGTTTACCAACCTGTGTCTCTGACTGTTTGGCAACGCTTTCCCCAAGTCGGAGTGTATATCTGTGGATGGTAGATGGTTCTATTTAGAAAGCTGTGGTTTTCATCGCCCGAGCGGTGCCCAGTAAATTATAACATCTGCTGTTAATCAACTGTTAATTAATGAAACAAGGAATAAAGAGTTGTAAGCTTGGGCTAGTGCCATCACCTGCTGTTGTGCCCTTGACTAAGACTCTTAACCTCTCAGGGATCATTGGGGCGCTAGCGACCCACTCCCGACACCACCAGGTAAAATGTAAAGCGCCAAATTCAAAATCCCAAAGTTGAATTATTAAAAATCCACCAATATACAAGTGTTTCATACTCATCAAAAGCTCTGTTTCTTGGCAATATCACAGCGTTGTCAGATTTCAAAAAGGCTTTACGGCGAAAGCACTACATTTGATTGTTTGAGGGCATCACCTCACATACTTTTCACATAGCCATGAATTCATTAGCCAGCGTGCCACACACATAACACATTTCACATCAAAAACAAATCAATTACCTGTTGAAGAACTTCTGCTGAGGTCATCCTAAGTGTCCAACGAAGACAATCCATGGTTCTTTTGTTAGAAAAAGTCATGTATTATATCCATAAATCTCCATTTGGTTCGCGCGTCATAGTCAGAAACGACAGCCTCCACTAGTCCATTGAAACGTGGCGCGAACTCGTTCATCTTATACCTATAAACTTGTCCAAGAACAATCAAACATCATTTTAAATGTATCCTTAGGAACACTTTTACGTATATTTACTATAATAAATCAACCGGAATATAAACTGAGCTCTACAGACCGAGGGAAACACAGTGCGCGCTTGGCGAGAGCGCGTGCCCAGTCCTACAGAGTTCCAAAGAGGCACTTCCTGATTCTCTCTTCTTCTCTGTTCTAACTCATCTGAACAGCATGAAACCACTTTCTAGAGACAAAGGACATCCAGAGGAAGCGATAGGTACTGCATTCATATGCCCTTTTATGGGCATTTTCATGAGGGAGGGGTTCCAAATGAGGCACTCTGTGAAAACCACTTTCTCCAGGACAGAAATTCCTCGGGGTTTTGCCTGCCATATCCGTTCTGTTTTACTCACAGACAAATGGTTAACAGTTTTACAAAATTCAGAGTGTTTCCTATCCAATGGTACCAAATATGTGCATATCCTATTTTCTGGGCCTGAATGGGAGGCATTTTACTTTGGGCACGCCAGGCTCTCCAAAACGGTCAAGTTGTGCAGTGATCCCTAAGAAGTTAA
>QNTS01004166.1:49376-62598 GCA_003317085.1 Hucho hucho | reverse complement strand
GCAGAGGCAAACCGTGCTCTCCGTCGGACCCTGGAGTCTCTCAACAGAAGGGTGGAGGAGAGGGACGGATGGCTCAACACCTCTAACCAGGTACACCTGTAACAGAGTTCAGATCACTCCCCACCTCTAACCAGGTACACCTGTAACAGAGTTCAGATCACTCCCCACCTCTAACCAGGTACACCTGTAACAGAGTTCAGATCACTCCCCACCTCTAACCAGGTACACCTGTAACAGAGTTCAGATCACTCCCCACCTCTAACCAGGTACACCTGTAACAGAGTTCAGATCACTCCCCACCTCTAACCAGGTACACCTGTAACAGAGTTCAGATCACTCCCCACCTCTAACCAGGTACACCTGTAACAGAGTTCAGATCACTCCACAACTTGATATGTCTCCACTAGAGGTCGACCGATTATGGTTTTTCAACGCCGATACTGATCGTTGGAGGACCAAAAAAAGCTTATACTGATTAATCGCCCGATATATATATATATATATATATTTTTTACATTTATTTTATTCAATTTATTCTTTTTTTTAAAACATTTTTTTTGTATGTGTGTGTGTGTGTGTGTGTATATAATATATATATATGTATGTATACGGTATATGTTTGTGTGTATATATGTTTGTGTAATAATGACAATTACAATGAACCCTTATATTTTAACTTAGTATAATACATCAAATCTATTTAGTCTCAAATAAATAATGAAACATGTTTGGTTTAAATAATGCAACAACACCGTGTTGGAGATGAAAGTCAAAGTGCAATATGTGCCATGTAAAAAAGCTAACGTTTTAAGTTCCTCGCTCAGAACATATGAAGCTGGTGGTTCAATGTTCCCAGTTCTTCAATATTCCCAGTTAAGAAGTTTTAGGTTGTAGTTATTATAGGAATTATGACGCGTCAACTATTTCTCTCTATACCATTTGTATTTCATATACCTTTGACTATTGGATGTTCTAATAGGCACTTTAGTATTGCCAGCCTAATCTCGGGAGTTGATAGGCTTGAAGTCCATAAACAGCACTGTGAGTCACATTGCTAAGAGCTGCTGGCAAACGCAGTAAAGTTTGAATGAATGTTTACGAGCCTGCTGCTGCCTACCACCGCTCAGTCAGACTGCTCTATCAAACCATAGACTTAATTATAATATAATAAACACACTGAAATACGAGCCTTAGTTTCCGGATTTTACCATATTAATGACCTATCATTTCGAATAAAACAAAACGTTTATTCTTTCAGTGAAATATGGAACCGTTCCGTATTTTATCGAACGGGCGGCAACCCTAAGTCTAAATATTGCTGTTACATTGCACATCCTTCAATCTTATGTCATAATTATGTAAAATTCTGGCAAATTAGTTCGCAACAAGCCAGGCGGCTCAAACTACTGCATACACCCTGACTCTGCGTGCAATGAATGCAAGAGAAGTGACACAATTTCCCTAGTTAATATTGCCTGCTAACATGAATTTCTTTTAACTAAATATGCAGGTTTAAAAATATATACTTCTGTGTATTGATTTTAAGAAAGGCATTGATGGTTATGTTTAGGTACATTGGTGCAACGATTGTGCTTTTTTTCGCGAAAGCGCTTTTGTTAAATCATCACCCGTTTGGCGAAGTAGGCTGTGATTCGATGATAAATTAACAGCCACCGCATTGATTATATGCAACGCAGGACAAGCTGGTTAACCTAGTAATATCATCAACCATGTGTAGTTAACTAGTGATTATGTGAAGATTGATTGTTTTTTATAAGATCAGTTTAATGCTAGCTAGCAACTTACCTTGGCTCCTTGCTGCACTCGCGTAACAGGTGGTCAGCCTGCCACGCAGTCTCCTCGTGGATTGCAATGTAATCGGCCATAATCGGCGTCCAAAAATGCCAATTATCTCTAGTCTCCACTCACATCGTCGAATTGCTAATTTTCTGTGGAGCAACTCATTATTTGTCCTATATATATTTTTTAATCCCAGCCTGCGTCCCCGCAGGAGGCAGCGGTAGTGCCACACACAGCTGATGGCTACAGTATGTGTTATTTGTCCCTGTAGACGGTGAGTGGTTTGAAGGATGAGATCCGTGACCTGAAGCAGCAGGTCCAGACTCGGGACCACACCATCTCTAACCAGACACTGGAGAACCAGGGACTACAGGAACAAGTGGAGCTACAACACAGGTAACACACACTCCTTCCTGGATTTGTATTTCCTGGTTTCCCTTCCCTCTGATTGGTCTTGCCTGGATTTTCTCCCCCTCCTGACTGGTCATCTTTACAGGAAGTACCAGGAAGTGTCTCAGCGGTGCCAGGCCCTCCAGTCAGCATCGTCCACCTGCTCTGACCACGAACTGAAGATTAAGGTGAGGCTAGGATTATTGTTGTTCAAAGTAGGACTAAAATGAATGTCTAGATTAAGATTGGTATTAATACAGTTCAGATTGGGACTAGGTTTAGAAAACTATGAGGTTAGGACTAGGGTTGACTGATGTATGAAGATTGAGACTGATTGTATCTGAATTCAAATTAGTACTGGGATTGAGTTTGGGACTAGAGTTTGGGAGCTAGGTTAGGATTAGGACTGGGATTGAGATTGGGACTAGAGTTGGGGAGCTAGATTAGGACTGGGATTGAGATTGGGACTAGAGTTGGGGAGCTAGGTTAGGATTAGGACTGGGATTGAGATTGGGACTAGAGTTGGGGAGCTAGATTAGGACTGGGATTGAGATTGGGACTGGAGTTGGAGAGCTAGGTTAGGATTAGGACTGGGATTGATCAATCTTGTCTATTCTGGGGTGCTTTATTTGCCTGTAGAGGTTTTGAGCTGTTGAACAGAGCAGGTCAATTTCTTTGCTTCTGCTTATTTTGGCATCCATGTGTCTTCTCTCCAAAGTGTCATTTGGAAAGTAAAGTGGTATTCTTTTTTAAAGCAGCCAGTGAGATGCCTCTGTCCCCTGTAGGCTTGATGAACTCTCAATGTAATCACCATGTATTGTTACTGGGTTTAACCTCTATCCCCTGTAGGCTTTATAAACTCTCAATGTAATTACCATTTATTGTTACTGGGTTTAAATGACCTGCCTTCAAGTGAAGAGATGCTATTAACTCTTCAGTCTAACACTCACACTCCACATGATTTTCACCTTTCATTTGGTCATTAAGTCTCTTTCATGAGCGGAGAATACAACTCAATGGTGTGTGTGTCTCCTCTCTTCCCCCCCAGGAGTTGGAGAGGAAGTTGGCTCTGCATGAACAGGATGTTGTCATAGTGAAGAACATGAGGTCAGAGGTCGCTAGGGTCCCAGATATGGACAAGGAGCTCCGACAGCTAAGAGAGGAGAATGTTTACCTCAGGTAACACTACTAGAACACATGGAGCAGGACAGCTGAGAGAGGAGAATGTTTACCTCAGGTAACACTACTAGAACACATGGAGCAGGACAGCTAAGAGAGGAGAATGTTTACCTCAGGTAACACTACTAGAACACATGGAGCAGGACAGCTGAGAGAGGAGAATGTTTACCTCAGGTAACACTACTAGAACACATGGAGCAGGACAGCTAAGAGATGAGAATGTTTACCTCAGGTAACACTACTAGAACACATGGAGCAGGACAGCTAAGAGAGGTAATTTGTAGGTTGTAAAAGAAGACAACTATCATTAATGTCTCTTAAACCTCTCTCATCTCACTTTCTCCCCTCATTCTGTATCCCAGGGAGACGAGGGAAAACGTGATCCTGCTGAAGGAAGAAACTGAGGGATTGAGGCGTAAGGTAGAACGGATAGAGAAGATTAAAGAAGAGATGGTGAACGTGGAGCTGGAGAAGGAGGTGTGTGACCTATTTGTGTGGAATGACCATGTTAGCGTTTTTTAAATGTGAAACAGGGCTGGAGGCAAAACATTTGCAGTATGCTATCAGTACTAATTAATGGTTGTTCTGATACACAACTGAAAAGGAAACTTAATTTAAAAATATTTTTTACTTAGCGAACAATAAACAAATCTCAGGGTTTGAAACAATCTGCATAATAGTTGAATTAGTGAATGTGAGACCTTGAATCCCCACACCCTGGTGTGTAATCTCGTTCCTTCCTCTCCTCCTTCAGAAACTGTCTCAGAAACTGCAGGCCTGGGAGAACCTGGGACAATCTACTGGACTCAACATACGGTCAGCTGGAATGTCTCTAGTATAATATTTCACCACTGGGTGGAGCTCTTGAGTCGTGACAAATACTGGTGCCTCATTCTCTCTGTAAAGCCCGTAATGACAGAATGATTGTGTTTCCATATGAGCAGCGAAGCACATCAGACACGTTACAAACACTGCACTGCATCTGTCTAACTCTGTCTCTCTGTGTGTATTTCTTCTATGACTAGATATGACAGATTATTAGGTACACCACCTTGTTCACAAAAGTGGATGGCTCCTCCATGTGTAATGGTGGTGTGTATGTGTAACGGCTGTGTATAATCATGAGTTTGATGTGTAATGGTGTGTGTGTAACGGCTGTCTCTAGTACTCTATCGTTCATTACAGCTGGTTAGCTTCAAGAAGATGAAGACGAGTCTTATATAACTGGATCTGTCAACGTCATCTAACACTACATGACCAGAAGTATGTGGACGCCTGCTTGTCCGACATCTCATGCCAAAAGTATATTACAGCCTCTACTCTTCTGGGAAAGCTTTCCACTAGATGTTGGTACATTGCTGTGGGGATTTGCTTACATTCATCCACGAGCATTAGTAAAGTCGAGCACTGAAGTTGGGCGATCAGGCCTCCTGGATCACAGTCGGCGTTCCAATTCATCACAAAGGTGTTCGATGGAGTTGAGGTCATGGCTCTGTGCAGGACAGTCAAGTTCTTCCACACCGATCACAACAAAGCATTTCTGTATGGACCTCGCTTTGTGCACGGGGGTATTTTCATGGTGAAACAGGAGGGCCAAACTGTTGCCACAAAGTTGGAAGCACAGAATCGTCTAGAATGTCATTGTATGCTGTAGCATTAAGATTTCCCTTCACTGGAACTAAGGGGCCCGAACCATGAAAAACAGCCCCAGACCATTATTCCTCCTCCACCAAACTTTACATTTGGCACTATGCATTCGGACAGGTTGTTTCCTGGCATCTGCCAAACCCAGACTTCTCCTTCGGATTGCCAGATGGTGAAGCGTGATTCATTACTCCAGAGAACGCGTTTCTGCTGCTCCAATGTCAACGAGCTTTACACCACTCCAACAGACGTGTGTGTAAAGCTCTTAATCTTGTGCTCGGCCATGTAAATCCATTCCATGAAGCTCCCGACGAACAGTTCTTGTGCTGACGTTGCTACCAGAGGCAGTTTGGAACTGGACAGATGATTTTTAACGCTACGGGCATTCAGCACTCGGCGGTCCCGTTCTGTGAGCTTATGTGGCCTACCACTTCGCGGCTGAGTCGTTGCTGCTCCGAGACGTTTCCACTTCACAATAACAGCACTTACAGTTGACAGGGGCAGAAAATTGACAAACTGACTTGTTGGAAAGGTGACATCCTATGACGGTGCCACATTCAAAGTCACTGAGCTCTTCAGTAAGGTCACTCTACTGCCAATGTTTGTCTAAGGAGATTGCATGGCTGTGTGCTCGATTTTATACACCTGTCAGCAACTGGTGTGGCTGAAATAGCCGAATCCACAAATTTCAAGGTAGATTTAAAAAATCCAAGATGGTAGAATATCCAGACGGATACAGTTAGAATGACACAGATGACTTTCTCTATAAACTGGATTGAAATGTTTGTGTGACTGGTTGGTTGTCTCTGTATGTCTCTCTCTCTCTGTTTTATGTTTTCATATGTTAGAAGCTGTTGTAGACCAGTGGTTCTCTACTGGTGTGCCTTGAGGAGCTCCCCGGTGTGCCTTGAGGAGCTCCCCGGTGTGCCTTGAGGAGCTCCCCGGTGTGCCTTGAGGAGCTCTCCGGTGTGTCTTTTGTCAGAGGTTGCTTGTTATGAGCGCTGAGGGAACTTTATACACTTGGCCAAATGATTCTGCATCTTTGTTGCATTCTTCACATACAATTTGGCATAGTATTTGCAAATGTACACAGCTTTTCCTTCTACATTAGCTGCAGTGAAATGTCTCTACACGTCAGTTAGTGCCCGTGGCAAGCAACATATACAATTACATGTGCAGATAAATAGTTAAGCAGTTAGATTAAACAACTCCTTTGTAAGATAAATGTTTTAAAATGAAACATGTATGGAAACAGGTGAATTAACACTCTGTTAGCAGGCTCAAGCAAGCTAAAACCCACATGGTAGCAAAAACTAACTAGCAGAAATTGTTAACAAGTTAGTAATGATTTAAACACACTTTGCTGTAGGCTACTATTTACTAGTTAACATTTACTAGTTAACATTTACTGGGTGGGGTAAAATATATTCACCCCACCCAGTATTGTAATCAAAACTTACCAGACAGCATGTAGTCCTTGGCTCAGACAGTGTAGTAGTGTGGGCTCAGTAGCATCTCATTAGTGTGCAAGATCTTGAGAATGCACTGTGCAAGATCTTGAGAATGCACTGTGCATGTGATGGAAGAATGCACTGTGCATGTGATGGAAGAATGCACTGTGCATGTGATGGAAGAATGCACTGTGCATGCAGAGGGTTGCAATTCCTTTGAATTTTTATTTTTTATTTTACCTTTATTTAACTAGGCAAGTCAGTTAAGAACAAATTATTATTTACAATGGCGGCCTAGAAACAGTGGGTTAACTGCCTTGTTCAGGGGCAGAACGACAGATGTTTACCTTGTCAGCTCAGGGATTCGATCTAGCAACCTTTCGGTTACTGACCCAACTGACCCAACTAAACTACATGCCACCCTAATTGAGGATAGTTTAACCAAAATATGCCACAAGACCTAGAATTGCCTTATGTGTATCCCACAAAAAAGGTTCACTGTTATAAGCTAACCTTTTTTGATTTAATTTAAATTTACCAGAAATTTACCGGAAAGTTTCCGACCCTTTGCAACCCTACTTGGGAGCACCAGTAGCAGTCCGATAATACACTGAATGGCACATGGTTCCATCTGTATGGTTGATTCAAGTCCAGTGTTCTCCAGCTGTTGTTACATTAGTATCATTGGAGGGGTGGTGCATCACAAGCAAAGTTAGTTCCTCTGTCAACCATTCACACAGGCAAGTCTGATTATGCTTAGCCAGAATCATTTATTTCTTAATGCATGGCTCTGGGCTTAGCCATACCACAGCCTCTGCCGTGGAAACAAACGGAGCATAGCTTTGTGCCACAGCCTCTGCCGTGGAAACAAACGGAGCATGGCTTTGTGTCCGTGGTTTTTATCTGAGCTAGAAAATAGTTGATTTGCGGTATGGATCAGATGAGATGGTCATTACCAGGAAAGATACTGAACAAAAATATAATGCAACATGCAACAATTTCATCGATTTTTACTGAGTTACAGTTCAATTAAAATAAATAAATTGGGCCCTAATCTATGGATTTCACTGGACTGGGAATGCAGATATGCATCTGTTGGTCACAGATATCTTTTAAAAGAAATGGGCCTCAGGATCTCATCACGGTATCTCTGTGCATTCAAATTGCCATCGATAAAATGAAATTGTGTTGATTGTCTGTAGCTGATGCCTGCCCATACCATAACCCCACCGCCACCATGGGCCACTCTGTTCACAACTTTGACAACAACAAACCGCTCNACTACTAGAACACATGGAGCAGGACAGCTAAGAGAGGTAATTTGTAGGTTGTAAAAGAAGACAACTATCATTAATGTCTCTTAAACCTCTCATCTCACTTTCTCCCCTCATTCTGTATCCCAGGGAGACGAGGGAAAACGTGATCTTGCTGAAGGAGGAAACTGAGGGATTGAGGCGTAAGGTAGAACGGATGGAGAAGATTAAAGAAGAGATGGTGAACGTGGAGCTGGAGAAGGAGGTGTGTGACCTATTTGTGTGGAATGACCATGTTAGCGTTTTTTAAATGTGAAACAGGGCTGGAGGCAAAACATTTGCAGTATGCTATCAGTACTAATTAATGGTTGTTCTGATACACAACTGAAAAGGAAACTTAATTTTAAAATATTTTTTACTTAGCGAACAATAAACAAATCTCAGGGTTTGAAACAATCTGCATAATAGTTGAATTAGTGAATGTGAGACCTTGAATCCCCACACCCTGGTATGTAATCTCGTTCCTTCCTCTCCTCCTTCAGAAACTGTCTCAGAAACTGCAGGCCTGGGAGAACCTGGGACAATCTACTGGACTCAACATACGGTCAGCTGGAATGTCTCTAGTATAATATTTCACCACTGGGTGGAGCTCTTGAGTCGTGACAAATACTGGTGCCTCATTCTCTCTGTAAAGAGAGAGTGACGTTTTATGATTTGTTTGCTTTATGCCTGGTGTGTGTTTGTTCTGTGCTGAAAGCCCGTAATGACAGAATGATTGTGTTTCCATATGAACAGCGAAGCATATCAGACACGTTACAAACACTGCACTGCATCTGTCTAACTCTCTGTCTCTCTCTGTGTGTGTATTTCTTCTATGACTACCCCAGTGTTTGATGTACTCAGCGGCCAGATTATTAGGTACACCACCTTGTTCACAAAAGTGGATGGCTCCTCCATGTGTAATGGTGGTGTGTATGTGTAACGGCTGTGTATAATCATGAGTTTGATGTGTAATGATGTGTGTGTAACGGCTGTCTCTAGTACTCTATCGTTCATTACAGCTGGTTAGCTTCAAGAAGATGAAGACGAGTCTTATATAACGGGATCTGTCAACGTCATCTAACACTACATGACCAGAAGTATGTGGACACCTGCTTGTCCGACATCTCATGCCAAAAGTATATTATCTTTTATCGTTGGTCCCCTATTTGCTGCTTTAACAGCCTCTACTCTTCTGGGAAAGCTTTCCACTAGATATTGGTACATTGCTGTGGGGATTTGCTTACATTCATCCACGAGCATTAGTGAGGTCGAGCACTGATGTTGGGCGATCAGGCCTCCTGGATCACAGTCGGCGTTCCAATTCATCACAAAGGTGTTCGATGGAGTTGAGGTCATGGCTCTGTGCAGGACAGTCAAGTTCTTCCACACCGATCACAACAAAGCATTCCTGTATGGACCTCGCTTTGTGCACGGGGGCATTTTCATGCTGAAACAGAAGGGCCAAACTGTTGCCACAAAGTTGGAAGCACAGAATCGTCTAGAATGTCATTGTATGCTGTAGCATTAAGATTTCCCTTCACTGGAACTAAGGGGCCCGAACCATGAAAAACAGCCCCAGACCATTATTCCTCCTCCACCAAACTTTACATTTGGCACTATGCATTCGGACAGGTTGTTTCCTGGCATCCGCCAAACCCAGACTTCTCCTTCGGATTGCCAGATGGTGAAGTGTGATTCATTACTCCAGAGAACGTGTTTCCGCTGCTCCAATGTCAACGAGCTTTACACCACTCCAACAGACGTGTGTGTAAAGCTCTTAATCTTGTGTGCGGCTGCTCGGCCATGTAAACCCATTCCATGAAGCTCCCGACGAACAGTTCTTGTGCTGACGTTGCTACCAGAGGCAGTTTGGAACTGGACAGATGATTTTTAACGCTACGGGCATTCAGCACTCGGCGGTCCCGTTTTGTGAGCTTATGTGGCCTACCACTTCGCGGCTGAGTCGTTGCTGCTCCGAGACGTTTCCACTTCACAATAACAGCACTTACAGTTGACCGGGGCAGAAAATTGACAAACTGACTTGTTGGAAAGGTGACATCCTATGACGGTGCCACATTGAAAGTCACTGAGCTCTTCAGTAAGGTCACTCTACTGCCAATGTTTGTCTAAGGAGATTGCATGGCTGTGTGCTCGATTTTATACACCTGTCAGCAACGGGTGTGGCTGAAATAGCCGAATCCACAAATTTCAAGGTAGATTAAAAAAATCCAAGATGGTAGAATATCCAGACGGATACAGTTAGAATGACACAGAAGACTTTCTCTATAAACTGGATTGAAATGTTTGTGTGACTGGTTGGTTGTCCTTGTATGTCTCTCTCTCTGTTTTATGTTTTCATATGTTAGAAGCTGTTGTAGACCAGTGGTTCTCTACTGGTGTGTCTTGAGGAGCTCTCCGGTGTGTCTTTTGTCAGAGGTTGCTTGTTGTGAGCGCTGAGGGAACTTTATACACTTGGCCAAATGATTCTGCATCTTTGTTGCATTCTTCACATACAATTTGGCATAATATTTGCAAATGTACACAGCTTTTCCTTCTACATTAGCTGCAGTGAAATGTCTCTACATGTCGGTTAGTGCCTGTGGCAAACAACAAATACAATTCCATGTACAGATAAATAGTTAAGCAGTTAGATTAAACAACTCCTTTGTAAGATAAATGTTTTAAAATGAAACATGTATGGAAACAGGTGAATTAACACTCCTCTGTTAGCAGGCTCAAGCAAGCTAAAACCCACATGGTAGCAAAAACTAACTAGCAGAAATTGTTAACAAGTTAGTAATGATTTAAACACACTTTGCTGTAGGCTACTATTTACTAGTTAACATTTACTGGGTGGGGTAAAATATATTCACCCCACCCAGTATTGTAATCAAAACTTACCAGACAGCATGTAGTCCTTGGCTCAGACAGTGTAGTAGTGTGGGCTCAGTAGCATCTCATTAGTGTGCAAGATCTTGAGAATGCACTGTGCAAGATCTTGAGAATGCACTGTGCATGTGATGGGAGAATGCACTGTGCATGTGATGGGAGAATGCACTGTGCATGTGATGGGAGAATGCACTGTGCATGCAGAGGGTTGCAATTCCTTTGAATTTTTATTTTTTATTTAACCTTTATTTAACTAGGCAAGTCAGTTAAGAACAAATTCTTATTTACAATGGCGGCCTAGAAACAGTGGGTTAACTGCCTTGTTCAGGGGCAGAACGACAGATGTTTACCTTGTCAGCTCAGGGATTCGATCTAGCAACCTTTCGGTTACTGACCCAACGCTCTAACTAAACTACATGCCACCCTAATTGAGGATAGTTTAACCAAAATATGCCACAAGACCTAGAATTGCCTTGTGTATCCCACAAAAAAGTTTCACTGTTATAAGCTAACCTTTTTTGATTAATTTAAATTTACCAGAAATTTCCCGGAAAGTTTCCGACCCTTTGCAACCCTACTTGGGAGCACCAGTAGCAGTCCGATAATACACTGAATGGCACATGGTTCCATCTGTATGGTTGATTCAAGTCCAGTGTTCTCCAGCTGTTGTTACATTAGTATCATTGGAGGGGTGGTGCATCACAAGCAAAGTTAGTTCCTCTGTCAACCATTCGCACAGGCAAGTCTGATTATGCTTAGCCAGAATCATTTATTTCTTAATGCATGGCTCTGGGCTTAGCTATACCACAGCCTCTGCCGTGGAAACAAACGGAGCATAGCTTTGTGCCACAGCCTCTGCCATGGAAACAAACGGAGCATGGCTTTGTGCCACAGCCTCTGCCATAGAAAGAAAGGGAGCATGGCTTTGTGTCCGTGGTTTTTATCTGAGCTAGAAAATAGTTGATTTGCGGTATGGATCAGATGAGATTACCAGGAAAGATACTGAACAAAAATATAATGCAACATGCAACAATTTCATCGATTTTTACTGAGTTACAGTTCAATTAAAATAAATAAATTGGGCCCTAATCTATGGATTTCACTGGACTGGGAATGCAGATATGCATCTGTTGGTCACAGATATCTTTTAAAAGAAATGGGCCTCAGGATCTCATCACGGTATCTCTGTGCATTCAAATTGCCATCGATAAAATGAAATTGTGTTCGTTGTCTGTAGCTGATGCCTGCCTATACCATAACCCCACCGCCACCATGGGCCACTCTGTTCACAACTTTGACAACAACAAACCGCTCACCCACACGATGCCATACACGTGGTGTGCTGCTGTGAGGCCAGTTAAAGGTACTGCCAAATTCTCTAAAATGGTGTTGGAGGCGGCTTATGGTAGAGAAATGAACATTAAATCTTCTGGCAACAGCTCTGGTGGACATTCCTGCAGTCAACATGCCAATTGCATGCTCCCTCAACTTGAGACATCTGTGGCATTGTGTTGTGTGACAGAACTGCACCTGTGTATTGATCATGCTGTTTAATCAGCTTCTTGATATGCCACACCTATCAGGTGGATGGATTATCATACTATTTGAGAGAGATCAGCTTTTTTTTGTTGCGTATTGTTAGGTTCTTATTTTTCAGAGTAAATAACTCACGGACACTAGAGAAGCTTTAACCGTAGTTTAATTCTTCCCAAAGGGTCTTTACAGCTGTAATTCAGACAACCCAACATTTCTCCCATCACAGATATATATATCCCACTTAAGACACTCCTCCTTCTCTCCAATCCTTACATCTTATGGTTCTACAGGAAGAGTGTAACAGGATACTAAACCCTTATTACTCCCTTCAGGGGATCTGACCTCAACCCCTCCTTCACCTAATCCACAGATGTCCATCTCTCTCCCCTATAGCAACACTGTGCTCTTCTCCCGTCCACCCAACACATTCCACAGCCACTCTGTCTTTCTACAGATCTCACTCCTGTATATACTATGCGTCTGATCTATCATGCCTTTAATATCTCAATGTTCAACATTTTGAGTCCAACAGTATGGAACAGTTCCTGTGATCTTTTAGTTCATCTCATGAAACATGGGAGCAACGCTTTGCGTTTTCTATATTTCTGTTCAGTGTACGTTAATTAACCGTCACTGTGTATAAAAGGTTAGTAACCACTGCTCTACTGTATCATTTGAGGAGACTTTAAGGACTTGAAAGAATAGAAGCTTCCCGGAGAGTTTAGATTCAGTATGCATCCCAAATGGCACCCGATTCCCTTTGGGCCCTGGTCAAAAGTAGTGCACTATATAGGGAATAGGGTGCTACTTGGGATACACCAAGTGTTAGTTAATTGAGCTACTGTAGAGTCTAGTTCCATCAGTTAAGCTTTAGGACTGGAGACCAAGCACTTTGACAAGCTGTTCTCTTTAGAACCTACCCATCGTCTGTCTGTTTCCTCACACTAATTAGTCCTCATCTTTTCTCTATTGCTCTCTTCTCTCGGTCCTCTCTCCTCCTCCCCTGCTCTCTCTTCCCTCGGTCCTCCTCTCTCCTCC
>QNTS01004166.1:33153-43158 GCA_003317085.1 Hucho hucho | reverse complement strand
GGGGGGATGGGAGGGAGAGGTGGAGGGAGATGAAATATGAGAGGGGGTGGATGGAGGGAGAGGGGGATGAAATGTATGAGGGGGGAGGGAGAGCGATGGAATCAGTTGGATGGAGGGAGAGATGGATGGAGGGGGAAGGGATAGATGGCTGGAGGGAGGGGGAAGGCATCGGAGAGATTGGATCTGTTTTTAGGTTAGTCTGGGTTAGTCTGGGTTAGTAAGTGTGTGTGTGTCTCTGTGTTCTAGATGGAGTTGGAGCTGGAGGTTCTGAAGAAGCAGCAAGACTCCGTCGCTGAGGGCAACCCCTTAGCAACAAACGAGGAAGTCAACACACTCCGGTAACTCACACACTTAACACCAGTAGAGAGGTGAAGTAACTGTAGGAATACCATCCTGAACCCTTTACAGAGAAGGGGAGGAGGAGAGAGTTCAGATGAGTGGAGGGTGAGAGAGGAGAGAGAATGGAGGGAGCGTGGAGGCCAGGACGGCTGGCTAGGGAGCGTGGAGGCCAGGCGGCGTAGTAATGTATTCATCTCGTGAGACATGACTCTCTGTCTGGCCCATCAATATACATGGCTGGGAGAAGAGGTTAGTTAGAGAGGTGGGGGGTGAAAGAGATGGAGGAGGAGAGCGATGCGAGGGCTACTTAGAGATTGGGAGCGATAGAGAGGTCAGACGAGTATGGAGGGAGCGGGGGAGAATGAAGTCGTTGATAATGTGATGTAGAGTGAGGGAGACACGAAGTCTATGGAGGAAGTCCCCTGACATTACTATCACACTGGAGATCAACAAGCTCACTCAACTACTAGACACACGTAGAACACAGAACGTTAGAACACTAAGTTATAGAACAATGGAACATTAAAACTATTCATAGTTTGCACCTCCCTCACTCTGCCGTGTCATGCCGTCGTTATGGTGACGCCGTAGTGCTGGCCTAAAGTCATTCTGGACAGACTGACGGCTATGTGGTGTAAATTACACTAAAGAGCCTGGAAATACCATGACCTTGCTAAACTAGTCGAATGTTTAGTAGGAAACAACTTTGCCAGCATTTTCATTTCGTCAAATTGACTTTAGACAGATGGCAATGTTGTCATTAGCTAGCAAAGTTTGTCAACATTAGCCAGCGGCGCTAACTTCATACTGCATCTGAAGTCAATCTGGTGACATCTAGATGATGACCAAAGGTTTTCCTACTAATTATTTCCAAGCCACTAGAATTCTCTTTTGGAGAAGTCTTCGTCAGCGCTCATTGACTGTGCATCGAGTAGAACGCTCAGTCGGGCGTCAGTCCAAAACAAACGTTCAAAACAACATTGTAACGAGACATGCAAACCATGTATAGACCACCAAATGTTAGAACATAGAACTATGGAACACAGCACTGTAGAACATAGAACTATGGAACACAGAACTGTAGAATGAAGAACATTAGAATATATGAAGCCATCTTGGTGTTTTAGCTGGTTATCTTGTTGGGTTGTTAAATTAGTATTAGATGGTGTTCATGTAGTCATGACGACGACACGTTTACATCACAATGGACTGACACACCCGCTTTCCACTTACTTACCTACCTTATGTAGACTACACACAGACACACACACCCACTTTCCACTTTCTTACCTACCTTATGTAGACTACACACAGACACACACACACTTTCCACTTACTTACCTACCTTATGTAGACTACACACAGACACACACCCGCTTTCCACTTACTTACCTACCGTATGTAGACTACACACACACACACACACACACTTTCCACTTACTTACCTACCTTATGTAGACTACACACAGAGACACACACACACACTTTCCACTTACTTACCTACCTTATGTAGACTACACACAGACACACACACCCGCTTTCCACTTACTTACCTACCTTATGTAGACTACACACAGAGAGACACACACACACACTTTCCCGTCAATTACACACGTTGTGATTAGTGTCTGTTTCACTACAGCCTGGATATCAAAACAAACATTCTGCTCATTAATGGAGAGGAGAGTCACAGACACACATACCGCTCCGTTACACTCAGAATGATGATCACTGTTGAGCTCATCTAGGGAGGTAATGTGTGTGTGTTGTGTCGGCAGGCTGAAGATTGAGGAGTTGGAGGGAGAGCGACAACGTCTGGAAGAACAGAACAGTGTTCTAGAGCTGAGGCTGGAGAGACACAACTTACAGGTACACAGTCGTGTGTGTGTGTGTGTGTGAGGACTCGACACAGGGCTGCTCTCTGGCCTGGGAGGTTTTGGAAACTCACCTGACCGGTCAATCATCCACGTCAGTGGCCCGCTTCAGCCAGAACAAAAAATATTGGAATAATGCCATTTTCAATCTAGACTGATGGATGAAAAAAGCTGTTAGTTCGTTATGTAGATGATCTATCAGCCTAGTTTGAGGTGAATGATGATGATGATGATGATGATGATGATGATGATCTGTCGGGCAGCAAGAGCGCACAGCTCTCAAACAACTTGAGCTAGCCTGCAACGTCACTTCCTGGACTAGCTCAAACTGCGCATGCCATGTTTCCAAAACCTCCATGTAGCAAGATGGCGACATGCTGAAATGACACTTCCTGATCTTCAAATGCGCCGCTGAGACGTCACATGGGAAACAATGGGGTGATGTCATCAAATCAAATAAAATGTTATTGGTCACATACACATGGTTAGCAGATGTTATTGGTCACATACACATGGTTAGCAGATGTTAATGCGAGTGTAGCTAAATGTTTGTGCTTCTAGATCCAACAGTGAAGCAGTATCTAACAGGTAATATCTAACAATTCCACAACAAAACCTAATACACACAATCTAGTAAAGGAATGGGATGAGAATATATAAAATATATGGATGAGGAGTGACAGAGCAGCTAAGATGCAATAGATAGTGTAGGATAGATAGTGTAGGATAGATAGTGTAGGATACAGTATACACATCAAATCTCATTTTATTTGTCACATGCGCCGATACAACAGGTGTAGACCTTACCGAGAAAATTCTTACTTGCAAGCCCTTAACCAACAATGCAGTTTTAAAGAAAATACAAAAAATAAATATAAATAAAAGTAAGAGATAAGACTAACACATGATTAAAGAGCAGCAGTAAATAACAAAAGTGAGACTATATACAGGGGGTACCGGTACAGAGTCAATGTGGAGACTATATACAGGGGGTACCAGTACAGAGTAAATGTGGAGACTATATACAGGGGGGTACCAGTACGGAGTCAATGTGCGGGGGCACCGGTTAGTCGAGGTAATTGAGGTAATATGTATATGTAGGTAGAGTTATTAAAGTGACTATGCATAGATGATAACAGAGAGTAGGAGCGGTGTAAAAGAGGAGGGGGGGGCAATGCAAATAGTCTGGGTAGCCATTTGATTAGATGTTCAGGAGTCTTAGGGCTTGGGGGCAGAAGCTGTTTAGAAGCCTCTTGGACCTAGACTTGGCGCTCCGGTACCGCGTGGTAGCAGAGAGGACAGTCTATGACTAGGGTGGCTGGAGTCTTTGACAATTTTTAGGGCCTTCCTCTGACACCGCCTGGTATAGAGGTCCTGGATAGCAGGAAGCTTGGTCCCGGTGATGTACTGGGCCGTACGCACTACCCTCTGTAGTGCCTTGCCGTCGGATGCCGAGCAGTTGGCAGTGATGCAACCAGTCAGGATGCTCTCGATGGTGCAGCTGTAAAACCTTTTGAGGATCTGAGGACCCATGCCAAATATTTTTAGTCTCCTGAGGGGGAATAGGTTTTGTCGTGCCCTCTTCACGACTGTCTTAGTGTGCTTGGACCATGTTAGTTTGTTGGTGATATGGACACCATGGAATTTGAAGCTCTCAACCTGCTCCACTGCAGTCCCGTCGATGAGAATGGGGGCGTGCTTGGTCCTACTTTTCCTGTAGTCCACAATCATCTCCTTTTATCTTGCTCACGTTGAGGGAGAGGTTGTTGTCCTTGCACCACATGGTCAAGTCTCTGACCTCCCTATAGGCTGTCTCATCGATGTCGGTGATCAGACCTACCACTGTTGTTATCAGCAAACTTAATGATGGTGTTGGGAGTCGTGCCTGGCCGTGCAGTCATGAATGAACAGAGAGTACAGGAGGGGACTGAGCACGCAACCCTGAGGGGCCCCTGTGTTGAGGATCAGCGTGGCGGATGTGTTGTTACCTACCCTTACCACCTGGGGGTGGCCCGTCAGGAAGTCCAGGATCCAGTTGCAGAGGGAGGTGTTTATTCCCAGGGTCCTTAGTGCCCTCAAAGCTCATCACTAAGCTGTGGTCTCGGTCCCAGCTTTGATGCACCTGTACTGACCCTGCCTTCTGGATGGAAGCGGGGTGAACAGGAAGTGGCTCGGGTGGTTGTTGTCTTGATCTTTTTTGCCCTTACTGTGACATCGGGTGTCGTAGGTGTCATGGAGGGCAGGTAGTTTGCCCCCAGTGATGCATTGTGCAGACCGCACCACCCTCTGGAGAGACCTGCGGTTGTGGGCAGTGCAGTTGCCGTACCAGGTGGTGACAGGATGCTCTCAGCTTTGTTAACTGCCCCAACTACAATAAATGAAACCTCAGGATATATGGGGCGGCAGGTAGCCTAGTGGTTAAAGTGTTGGACTAGTAACCAAAAGGTCGCAAGATCGAATCCCAGAGCTGACAAGGTAAAAATCTGTCATTCTGCCCCTGAACAAGGCAGTTAACCCACTGTTCCTAGGCCGTCATTGAAAATACGATTTTGTTCTTAACTTACTTGCCTAGTTAAATAAGGGTAAAAAAATAAAATAATATATATATATATAGTTTGCATAAAGTCCAGTGAAGTTCCTTGATGGCTGCCTTGGTAGCCGCTTGCGGTTGAATATACACGGCTGTGACAATAACAGAGGAGAGTTCTCTTGGGAGATAATACGGTCGGCATTTGATTGTGAGGAATTCTAGGTCAAGTGAACCAAAGGACTTGAGTTCCTGTATGTTGTTACAATTACACCATGAGTTGTTAACTTCTTAGGGCTAGGGGGCAGTATTTTGAAGGATATGCATATAATTAGTAGTTTTGGATAGAATACACTGAAGTTTCTAAAACATGTCTGTGAGTATAACAGAACTGATATGGCAGATGAAAAGCTGAGCAAAATCCATCCGGGATGTCTGAATCAGTCATGTCACACTGTTTTCAATAGGCCAGCTATTCAAAGCCTTTGTGTTTAACCCCCAGATTGCAGTTCCTATGGCTTCCACTAGATGTCAACAGTCTTTAGAAAAAGGTTTGAAGCTTTCATCATGAAAATCAAGGGATCAAGACATCGTCTTCTTGAGTTCACGTCAAGTGTCCTGTTTTGGATTTTGCGCGTAACAGGGAATGCGCGCTCAGTTCTTTTTCTCTTCTATTCAGCAGGTTATATTCCGTCTGAAATATTATAGTTTATATTCATTTTAGGGTATCTGAGTATTGATTACAAATGCTGTTTGACTTTTTTCGGCAAACTTTACGGGTACTTTTGGGATATCGTTTGTCTGCATGGATTAACACCTTTGGGCAGGTGGATTACTGAACAAAATGCGCCAACCAAACGGAGCTATATGGATATGAAGAGGAACTTTATCGAACAAAAGGACCTTTTATTGTGTAACCTGGACGCTTGGGTATGCCATCATATGAAAATCATCAAAGGTAAGAGATTTATTTTATGCTATTTTTGAGTTTTGTGACACCTCTGCTGGTTATGTTTTTATGCTAATTGATATATTTGAGTGGGGCGCTGTCCTCAGACAATCAAATGTTCTGCTTTCGCCGTAAAGCCTTTTTGAAATCTGACAACGCTGTTAGATTAACAAGAGTCTACGCTTTTGAAGGGTGTGCAGCACTTGTATTTTCATGAATGTTTGAAATGAGTATTTTTGTAATTTGAATTTGGCGCTCTGCATTTCACCGGATGTTGTCAAAATCAAACCCTTTCACGGGATTGGATCCGTAACAGGTTAATAATGAAACTTTCTTCTTACTGGAGAGATGTTTATTCCTGTTGTGGCGATGCACTGAAAATCCCATTAGCTGACGGCTTGTCCCAAGCTAGCCATGTTTCCGTGAAACAGAGTATGTTACAATCCCAGATATTTCTTTGGAAAGCAACTCATGCCCTGATTTCGTCGACTTTGTTAACTGGGCACTGGACATCAGCAAGTAATATACTGGGAAGCGGTGGGTGATGTGCGCACCCCCGAAGCCTCACTAGAAGACTGCTCCGGCACCCTCTCCTCCGACGGTGTTGTTTTGGGTTGGCCTCTGGAATCAGTTCAAATGCCCTGGGAGGTGCAGACAAAGGATCCGCTTAGGGAAAGTCTGTTTCCTGGTCGTAATGTTGTTAAGTTGACGTCTCTCTGATATCCAATAGTTCTTCCCGGCTGTATGTAATAACACTTAAGGTTTTATGGGCTAAGAATGTAAGAAATAATGAAAAACATAAAATACTGCACAGTTCCCTAAGGACTAGAAGCGACGCTGCTCATCATCGTTAGGCTACAGAAATACAGCTAGCCAAACAACTCTTGCACAATTGAATTAAAGAGAAACGCCCTGATCTTTCCCAGATCTAAACAGTCTCCTGCTGTGGACAGACTGTTGGATTGTACTGGATACGTAACAGACAGACCGACTGCCAGACTGTTGGATTGAGTGTTTGTTCTTCACTGGTTGCCCTTTTCTTGTGGTAACAGGTCACACATCTTGCTGCTGTGATGGCACACTGGTATTTCACCCAGTAGATATGGGAGTTTGTCACTGGTCAGGTATTCTGCCACTGTGTACCCTCTGTTTAGGGCCAAATAGCTTTCTAGTTTGCTCTGTTTTTTTTGGTGAATTCCTTCCAATGTGTCAAGTAATTATCTTGTAGAATCTCTGTTTATTTTTGTATGTTTATTTCACCTTTATTTAACCAGGTAGTTCTATCTGATGTCATAATACTGTTTATTTCACCTTTATTTAACCAGGTAGTTCTATCTGTCATAATACAGGTAGGCCAGTTGAGAACAAGTTCTCATTTACAGCTGCGACCTGGCCAAGATAAATCACAGCAGTGCGACACAAACAACAACACAGAGTTACACATGGAATAAACAAACGTACAGTCAACACAATAGAAAAGTCTATATACAGGTGTGTGCAAATGAGGTAAGATTAGGGAGGTAAGGCAATAAATAGGCCATGGTGGTGAAATAATTACAATATAGCAATTAAACACTGGAGTGATAGATGTGCAGAAGATGAATGTGCAAGTGGAGATCCTGGGGTGCAGAGGAGCGGTCTCGCTCTGTGGCTCCTGTCAGTCTTCCAAAGGGTTCTTGTTGGCTGACTATACCTCCTATTAGATGGCTGTATAATCCTTTACCACACACACCTCGAGAGACACACACACACACCTCGAGAGAGACACACACACACACACACACCATCTAATCCTGCCTCTCACATCTCACCAAGTTTCTAAACTACCTCTCTATTTAGACCTGGTTCCCCTTCACTTTTAAATTGGCTGGAGGGGTTGGCTCGTGTGTGTGTGTGTGTGTGTGTGTGTGTGTGTGCGAGCGAGCGACTCTCCCCAGCTCGCAGGAGGGATGTGCTGTTGGGCCACCAATGAAGTGACTGTTCCAGCCAGGGGCTGGTGGGTCTTCACGCTTCACCACCATTCACTTACCAGGCAATTGGTTTGTGTGTGAGAGATGGTAGTTCTAATTTGTTTAAAGTGGGACAGACAGACAGGGTGATTTTAGAGTCTATTACGGTGGTGTGTTTAGGGACCGTCAGAATGGGAATCCACTGATGGAGCAGGCGTCAGTAACTAACTCATTTCACTGGCCGCCTTTTCATCATAGCTGCGGCCATCACGACCTTGAATGTCTCCAGTTGTAGAATGTCTCGAGGGTTACTCACGGTGGACAAACTAGTTTCAACTAGGGTTGTGACGTTCTGTCAGCCGCTGAATGTCAAGCAAATAACTGCTGGTCTCACGGCGACCATTAATTAACATCGACACGTTAAGCATCTCCTGGCTTCCACACACAGCCACTGATGCCGACCTTTTACATCCATGTAATCTAGGCTACCCCTTCACCATATATCCATGTAATCTAGCCTACGCCTTCACCATATATCCATGTAATCTAGCCTACGCCTTCACCATAAATCCATGTAATCTAGCCTACGCCTTCACCATAAATCCATGTAATCTAGCCTACGCCTTCACCATAAATCCATGTAATCTAGCCTACGCCTTCACCATAAATCCATTATGTTATGAAGAAAATGTAGTCTGTTTCAGAATAACAGAATAGCATCCTCTAAGTCCTTATGTTCGGTTCTGACCCGGGTAGGCCGTATGGCTGTGGGTTACACTAGTTCAGGTAGCAGGCTCTGACCCGGCTAGGCCGTATGGCTGTGGGTTACACTAGTTCATGTAGCAGGTTCTGACCCGGCTAGGCCGTATGGCTGTGGGTTACACTAGTTCATGTAGCAGGTTCTGACCCGGCTAGGCCGTATGGCTGTGGGTTACACTAGTTCATGTAGCAGGTTCTGACCCGGCTAGGCCGTATGGCTGTGGGTTACACTAGTTCATTTAGCAGGTTCTGACCCGGCTAGGCCGTATGGCTGTGGGTTACACTAGTTCATTTAGCAGGTTCTGACCCGGCAAGGCCGTATGGCTGTGGGTTACACTAGTTCATGTAGCAGGTTCTGACCCGGCAAGGCCGTATGGCTGTGGGTTACACTTGTTCATTTAGCAGACAAGATTTCCACTGAATTCTAAGCAAATCTACTATCCCCAATAGTACAACATTTGACCTATTCTGTGCAAATAATATGTGTGTGACATTTAGTTTTGATTTAGAATGGACCATTATCATGCACCTGTATGGAAACGGGGTATGGGGAAAAATGTGTCAATTATGCACTTAAATAACGAAATGGAGGACGCTTTTCCCCGTGGTTTATTTTCCTGCCAGCCAGGTAGGCTGTACTCCTGTTGTAAAGAGAAGCAATGTGCTTAATATTCGGAAAGTTTATCAGTATAGTAGGCCTGGCCTATAGAAAGCTGATGGGATCCTCCTCTTTTTAGTAGAGGCCATCTCTCAGTTTTCTCACGCGATTACATAGCCTATACAAATGTTGCGCAACATGGGCTCTCATGAAGTGTTTGATTAGATTTTCAATAACATTTGCATTGATGTCAGAGATTAAAGGGACAATAGAGTGCTGAGTACCAGGCACTTAGCAAGTTTAGTAGGCTACTAATGACAATCAGTAGCATCAGATCTTGGAGAAGCCTAATTACCGTGACTAAACGATCACGTGGAATTTGATTGCCTTCGTGACCACCGGTGTGGCAGTAATATGGTCACCATAACAGCCCTAGTTTCAACCAAACTCATCCTTTCTCTCTGTGTGTGTGTGTGTTCCCTAATAGAATCAGTCCTACTGTTGTCCCAGTCCTGATGGTCCCTAAAGCCACACAGAGATTAGATTCCCAATTCCACAGCAGTGATGTGATGGGACACAGTCAACTAGAGAGACTTTTTGATTAGACTGCTAGTTCAGTCTGCCTACATATCTAGAAGACCTTCACATTGTCTGAGGGAGACATGAAGGGTTGCTTTTCCTTTCACTTTCTCTCACACACACACACTTCCTGTCCCTGTGTGTGTTCTGGTCACACACACACTTCCTGTCCCTGTGTGTGTTCTGGTCTAATTGTCAGATCTTTCTGGCTTCAGGTTCCAAACCATTTTCTAACGTTTACTGTGAACTCCACTGTTCATCTTCATCCCTCTCCTCCCTCTCTCTCCTCTTTCTCCTCTCTCTCTCTCTCTCTCCTCTTCATCCCTCTCTTCTTCATCCCTCTCCTCTCTCCCCCCTTCATCCCTATTCCCTCTCTCCTCTCCCTCTCTCTCCTCTACATCACTCCCCTCCCCCTCTCTCCTCTACATCAC